>JAADVO010000335.1:0-32753 GCA_023335655.1 Globisporangium spiculum | reverse complement strand
GCTCAAGACCTACACGAACGTCACGTCGCTCGCGGAGGACAAGTCGACGAAGCTCAAGGCCGAGATCGCCAAGGCGGTGGATGGCAAGCGCGACCTGAACGACGTCATGATCGAGTTGGGCCACGTCATCAGTGTGCCAGCCGCCATCGGCTGGACCACCATCGGCCACGTTGGCACGGACGTGAACCTCTACTGCAAGGGTCCGCTCGTTTTTGAGCAGATGTGCCGCGGCGTGCACGAGAACACGTACGTGAACAAGCTCATGACCAACTTCCTGGGCCTGGAGCACGGTCAGGACCTCGAGACGCTCAAGCATCGCAAGTTCCCGGTGCTTCCTGACTCGTACTCGTTCTAAGTGGTCTCTCCACTGCAGAGGAGCATGTGCCGTTGACAAGAGACCTTCTTGAGCTGCTCTCATTTGCTTTGTAGATTCTGTGCGTAGTAATGACGAATGACAAGCTTGGTCCGTTTTTGCTTAAAGCTCTTGCTGATGCTGGTCAGTTTTCCTTTCGGCGTTTTTTACTTGCGTGGGTTGGTGAAGGTAGCCATTTGTGAAGAATTTTTGTCGAAGGCACAAAGTCTGCCAAGTGTAGCTGCACTGTCAGCCAACTGTGGAGAAAGAAGACTGCGGTCTCATCGACGAGTCGATGAGATGGAGAAATGGAAATGGGTGTCCTCTATTCTTCAAGATCTCCTTCAGTAGTCAGTCTTCCACCCCGCCAGCCCCTTCCTTCGTAAGCCAGACGGTCTCGAGGGCATCCGCGGTAATCGCTATGGTCGTGCGCTCGCTAGTTGGTTCCTTCTTCTTCGCCGTGGCGATGAAGGTGTCGCCTGCGCTCGCACCATATTGCCAATGTCTGCGAAATCCGGAAACGGTTTTAAGAAGAGTGCTCTCAGCCAATGAGCAAGCATCAAAATCGGCGAAAGAACAACAAAAAGTTGGCAGTGCAACCTCATTCGAAAAAGAAGGAAGGCAAGGCGTTGAAGACTGTGTGTGGAGGCATGGAGAGCAAGACGCAGTGCTCGCTCTGCACGCGCCGGCGCGGCGTCTTCTACTGCCCGCGATGTACCTCCGACATGCTGCAGCAGCGACGCACGATGCTCGCAGCACTGCAGGCGGACGTCGCGGTGCTGCGCAAGAAAACCGAGTTTGCGTTGAACGTGCGTCTATGTTGCCTTTCGTGCTGCTGCTGGCTTTGCTGCTTTATTATGGATATTGAGGACGTGTTTGTTGACTATTTCCTCTCTTGCATGTGCCACGTGTGTGTGGATGATCGATTGTCATTGTGTGGCTCACTCGAATCAGGCAAAGAGCAGCCTCGTGGATGCGGAAAAGCGCCTGGACAGCTGCATGAAGAAGGTCGAAGTGCTCGCCGACAAGGTGATGAAGACACGAGAACGCTTGTGTAATGGTACGACGAGAATAAATGGGCTATAGCGTACAGCTCTTTCGTATATATACCTATCCAAGCGCTAATACCCTATTGTATACATGTGCTTTACAGAGCGAATAGCGGTGGTGGAAGAGACATCCAAGCTCGAGGAGCAGTCAGAGCGGCTGGAAGTGGGCCAGCAGCAGCTGCAGAGTGAGCTTCAGCGATCTCGCGGTTTTCACGCGTCGCTCTTGGAGTCTCTGGATTTCCAGGTGCAATGGGCGAATGAGGTGAGCGGCACTGTAGTATTTATTGCTCTGAGAGTCGCCAGGGTGTGGGTTCACTTATGAACACATCGACCCTCGTGTGTTGTTACTTTTCTTCAGAATGCTGCGAAAGTGCGTGGCGAGAAGATCCGCGAGCTCTTTGGTTTCTTCGGATTGACGCCTGCACTAGAAGAAAAGGACCAGGACCAGGACCAGAAGACCAAACTGCCTCGCGTGTTCTTCCGCACGATCACATCGCTGCCGCTGCCGATCTCCGGTCGCTACGAGGCGATGCCGCCGGAAGTGGTCGCGGCGGCGCTCGGCAAAGTGATCCACTTGCTCATTTGTCTAGTCAAGTACCTCAAGATCACGTACCCGCACCCGATGGTCTTCAACGGTTCGTTCTCGACAATCGGCAACACAAGCGAAGGCGCTGGCTGCCACACTTTGTACCCTGATGGGAGCATCGGCTTTGAGCGCGGTGTGATCATGCTTCACGAGAACATCGCGTTTCTGGCGAGAAGTCAGCAGCAACCGGGTGCTGTTGCAGGAGGAGGTCGCGAGAGCATTCGACTGCATCCGACTGATATACTGGGCAACTTGTTGAGCGTGTACCAGTCCCCGCATCTCGGTACGCTTTGTGAGAGCATGCCTGTTGAAGACCCAGACAAACTGAGGTGAGAGACCTAGCTATCTTTTGTATTTGCGTGGTAGTTCTTGTGTTGACTTATGTGTGCTTCATGTTTGTCGTGTCAGGCATTCACATGAACTGATCGGCCAGTCCGCCATTTTCATCGAGAACTCGCAGTCGTTGGACGCGAGTATCGAGATCCTACCGCACTACTCGTGAAATGACTGAGTGCGTGCGCTTGTAAGAATATGCATTCGTGACTGGGTCGAGTGCATGATTCCGCTAAGAAAAAGGATTTGTAATTAACCGCTTGACACAGGGAATACCCGACGCAGTAACATAATCTAATAGGGAGAGAGAGGGGGGCTATATATGATCCGAGCAAATGGCGCTTTCATCAACATCCATCATCACCTTCCAGACACAGCATCGCGACGCAGTCTTTCTTCCATGTCCGAGAGCTGGGCTGTGGTGTGTCCGTTTGCTGATGGCTGTTTGTTTAGCCGAACGGAGTGATTGGTGCAGACGCACCCTGGTCGTCCTGGCTCAGTTCGAGGCACTGGTGCTTCAGCGACGAGAGCTTCTCGCGGATCAGGTCAAGCGCGCAGATCACCACCTCTTCTGGACGCAGCTGGCCCGTTGTCTCGACCGAGAAGATGAACTTGTCTTCCCGCATTCGCACGCTCACGGCCGCGTCGTCTTCTGGGTTATCTTTGAACGAATCCGCCACCTTCACGCACTCGTCGCAGTACATACAGCGCATGGCGTCGCCCACCGTGAACTACAATTGTAAGACAAGTACATAGCAGAAGCAGTGAGGATATGGTAAGTGTGTCATGAGGTTGGGTACGAGTCATTTATTCCCCATCGCACCTGGTCGTAGTTTTCGTCCGTCTCGTACACTTCGGTCGGACAGCTCTTGTAGAGCTCCGCCTTCTGCTCGGGTGTGTACGTGCTCAGCACCGCCTGGTTGAGTGTGATGATTGGATCGTACATGAACGTCGCGACGGCGACTGGCGACCACTTGGCGTGCTCCTTGCCGATGCCCTGCGCAATGATAGATATGACAAATAAACATCCCATTAGCACCACACAATGTCCTTGCTATCCAGAGGCGATATGGATACAAACACCGACGCACCAGCTTTGCGATCGCCGAGAGACGCAGTCGCTGGCCTGGACCGAGCTTCGCGATGATCACACCTGTGTCTTGTGTGTTGTTGAGCTCCTCTTCAGACGAAAAGTTGACTGGACGGATGTACGGATCCAGCGACTTGAGCGACTCGGACGTGACCGTGAGCACGCCCTGGTCCGCACGCACGTCGAGCTGGAACTCCACCGAGCAGTTCGGGCAGTGTTCGTCGCAATCGCAGTCCTATTTGATGATCCAAGCGTACATACGACGAGAGAGAGCGCGCACGCATCAGTGGTCAGGTACAAATAAAAACGCATGCTCACTGCTTTTTGGATCGCGCTGCTGTTGTCATAGCGCACCTGCGAGTACACGAAGCGCTGGCGGAAGTTCTCGAGCCCGCCGTCAAAGTAGAGCGGGATCATGCCGAGTCGGTGCGCGAGGAACTCGTCAGTCATAACGGACGTGTTGATCTCGATGCTCACGAGGTCGATCGCGAGCGTGGGCACTTCTGAGATCATGACGCGGCGGATGGCGTTCGCCACGCTGGCGTCGGTCTCCGAGAGCTCGAACTTGATGAAGTCATCGCGCAGCTCCTGGATCTCGATCTTGGGGAAGCGCGGGTTCGGCATGGCGGCTGGCTGGGCGTAAAGAGATACAGAGGCAGAAGTGGCGCGCTTTGGCTTCCTCCTTCGCAGTGAAAATGGGGAAGTGAGCGCGCTTTGCTCCACCACAGTGCCTTTCGTTTGTCCCCCTTACAAGACGAATCGCACTTAAACGGGAAAAAGAGCAGGCCTCTGGTAATGCGTATGAAGGTTTATTGTATTAAGCATCATCTTGATAATGTAGAAAATATCATTGCAAAGGATGTTACAATGATTATAGAGGTAAGCCCTTGTAAAAGAAAGCATGTTTTCTGAAGGTGTGCCACGTTATGAACCAACCTATGAACCCGAAAACGCATAGCACCCCGATAGAGTTCCAAAACTGAAATGCGTCCAATTGACAATTAACAAGCATCAGCACCGTTCCTAACAGTTGTCGTGCACGAACACCATGTCTCGCACCAGCTCCGGGTCGCAATGCACCGCGACATAGTGATGAGCAGCTCCGTTCGCATGGTGGTGGTGCGCAGGCGCCGCGCTCCCGTTGCCGCCCAGCGACAGCGAGGTCGCCATGCCCGTGTGCGGGATCTCGAGCGTCTCCGTGGGGCGCACAGAACCCACAGCGGCGAGCCACTTTCTCGCCAGCGGCGCGAGCAACGGCAGTCGAGGCGCATTCTCCTTCCACCAGTGCAATGGGTCGCGCACTGCAGGCACACGCGCGACCGCAGCGCTCTGATAGTACACGTCCACCTCTGCGATGATGCGCAGCCGCAGCAGCTCTTGCTGCTCCTCAAACGAAGGACTCTGCTCCTCCGACGCGCTCCCATGGTGCATCATCCCACCGGACATCTCCCCTGTGAGCGGCACATTCGACGTCGCGTGATGCGGATGCTGCCCATGGCTTTGCGTTGGCGCATGCACTGTCGATGTCAGCCCTGCTTCCTCCTGGTTGTCGTCGAACAGCAGCTCGCGAAGGAAAATGTTCGTGTCGTGGTCGTCCTTTGTCGTCTGGAAGTCGAGAAACGCGCTGCTGCTGGTCGCGCTTTCGTGCACCGCTGCTCCACCAGCAGCCATGGATTTCTCCTTTTGACTCTGCAGGAAGTTCGTGAGCCCAATGCAGCGTTCAATCAATCGACTCTTGCAGTTTTCCCGCTCGACGTCGCTCAGGTACTTCATGCGCACGAATCGCGGATCGAGCTGCGAGATCCACATGTACTCGTTCGAGATCTTCGCGAAATGCTCCAGAAACTGGCCGTGCAAAAACTTGCGAGTCACTTCGATACTCGCTGCAATCTTCTGCTTCGACTGGATGTCGCTGTCGCTGTTCTCAGCGCTGTGGCTTGCAAAAATGCGCTGGTAATCGGTCGCTTTTTCCAGATCTCGCTTGAGAAAGCGCAGCAGCGCAAGCGCCAAGCAGGATGACGCGTACTTGTCCTTGCAAATCGCCACCGCGACGCTCTCGAACGGCTGAAGCAGCAACAAGAGGCACTCGATCGCGCACCATTGCTCGTTCCCAGGTGGCGTGCGCGTGTAGATGCCGCTGCTTTGGAACTCGATGCGCCCTTCGCTCGTCTCAATGTACGCAAAAAAGTCCCGGATCACCTCTCTCTTGCGCATGAGGCGTCGCAGCATGTCGACAGTACTCAGCCAGTTGCTCTTCGAGTCCACAACGAGTCGGATCTGCGCTGAGCCAGCCATGAACTTGCTCATCCAGAGCACCGCACGCGGGTGGTTGGTTAGAAACCACGCGAGGTCGCGGAATGCCGCGATATGCTCGCGAAGGAAGTTCACGCCGTGCTGGAACTCGGCGGGGATCATACTCACCAGGTTGTTCACCTGCTCGTCGACGAAAAACAGCGGGATGTCGTCCATTGTGAGCTCCTTCTGCGCATGGAAAATCGGCGCTATGATGCACTGGATCACGTGCGCCACGCTCTCGGTCTGCGCAGTGTGCAAAGATAGAAACTCGTTCTCGAGAGGCGGTGGGTTGTACGAGTCCCAGAGGATCGTGTTCATGCACCGCGGATCTAGGTTCCAGCGCGTCAGGATCATGTCGACCTGCTCCTTGCGCTCCTCAGGGGACAGGTGGCCGTTGTACTCGCGCACGTCGAGCGTAAAATGGCGCAAATCAAAAGTCTCTGTTAAATAGTGGATGCTGAACGAGATGAACACGTCGCGCTCGGTCGTCGTCCAGAACTCGGTCGCGATCGAGAAGAAGCGCACTTCGCTCGAAAGTTGGTGCAGAATGTCCAGGCGCGTGCGCGCACTGAGCGACTCGACCGACGCGCGCACTTCGCTCTGCGGAGGCAGCGTCACGCTCTTCTTCATGTTGATCGCGAAGTTGATGATCTCCTGGAACTCGGCGTCCTCCGTGATCCCGAACGGGTGGTAGTGCTTGCATACCCACTTAGCGATCAGCGTGTTGAGCTTCTCGGTCTCGACGACACTCGAAATGATATCAGCAGTCGACGGGGCAACGTCGTGCATCTGGTCGACATGTGCGCCACCGCCACCTGAGCGCATGTGACCCGCAGACGATGATGAGGATACCTCCCCGTGCTCTATCCTCTGATGCTTTTTATTGCTGTCGTCGGACTCGTCGCCTGTGAACTCGTCATCATCGTCATCTTCTCCGTGAGCAGAGTGGGTATCGCCTGCGACTCCGCTCACACTTGGATGGTGCCCTGGTTCTCCGCTCCCTGCTCGCTGCAACTTGCGCTTCCGCCCTGCGCCATTGTTGTGATGGCCTCCTGCTCCTCCATGGTGGTGGTTGCTATTGTTGTGATTCCGCTTGCGTTCGCTCATCTTGAGCTCGTAGCTCGCGAGGTCTGCTGGGTGGAACTTGGCCATGTGGCGACTCACGTTATTGCTGCTGCCCGTGTTGTAGTGCATCATGCGCTTGCACTTGAGGCAGTACGCCTCTTTCGCGTCCTGGTTCGTGTACTTCTTCCCCATTGCGATCTGCGGCGGGTCCGGCACCACGAGCCGGATGAACTGCCAGAGCTCTGGACGGCGCATCTTGCTGGTCTTGTACAGTTGTGGTGGCTGCACGGGGGGCTCCGTATTTGCAAGCTGCTGCTCTTCGATCATCTCTGTGTGATCGTTCGCCTCTGCATCCGTATTCGCCGGTATGGTCGTGCTGTGCTCGTGGTCCACTGGTGCTGGTGCTGGTGCCGCTACTGCCATTGTCGTAGTCGTGTTGATCGCTGCTGTAGTTGTATCCGTGACGGGCGCAGCCATGTAGCTGTTCGGCGCCATCTGCATCTGTTGCTGAACCTGTTGTTGCTGCATCTGCTGGACCTGTTGCTGCATCTGAACCTGTTTGTCGACGAGCATGGTCCCAAAGCTATTGTTACCGTTATTGCCGCCAGCGTTGTGGTGGTGGTGCACCTCCATGAGCGTTGCGGCCGCCGGCGAAATCACTTCCATCGGGTACCGCACGCCGCCGCCTCCATGGATCTGCTGCTGGAACTGTTGTTGCTGTTGTTGTTGTTGTTGCTGCTGCTGAAGCTGCTCAAACTGGAACTGGAGCTGTTGTTGCTGCTGCTGCTGCTGTTGCTGTTGCTGTTGCTGCTGCTGGTGGTGCTGGGAGAGTAGGCTCTGGTTCTGCGGGGCCAGCGCATAGTGCGCGTGCAGCGCAAACTGGTGCAACTGCTCTTCCGGTGGTGCGCGGTGGTGCTGCGGCGGCTGCGGTGGTGGCTGCTCTGCGACACCACTGCCGCCACCGCCACCGCCACCGCCATGGCGCCGCTGCTCTTCTACCGCCATTTGTCACGTTCTCCTCTCACTCGACTTTCGGTTGAATTGTCGTCGGCGACTCTCCTCCTTTCTCTCCTCCTTTTGAATCGTGCAGGCAATCGTCGTGTTGAATCGCGTCTCGTTTGAATCCACCAGTTTCGTGTATAGCGTTAGGCGTATAGCTTGTGTATAGTTTTTCGAGAGTTCAAACCAAACCTCTAGTTTTGCATAATAAATAAACTGCAAGGTATTAAGCTTGTAAAATCCGATATAGAGAGATTTTGCTGGTCATTTTATTACTTTTTATCTCAAAACGAAAGTCTCTTTATCTTGAGTCACCGTTACGGAATTCCAATCGTTCCGATAGAATTCAGGACAAACCATTAGAATCTCGTGTCGGTATACATAGTGTACTTGAGCTATACGGCTGTCATGAGATTCCAGTTTTTACACGTGCTTTGTACTCCCCAAATTGGAATCTCGCGGCAGTCTCTTTTCGCTGGTGGCTTAAATCCAAAAACACGATAAATCCGCAAATTTTTCGAAAAATACCGCACTGATAATTTGCCTGATTTAGCATGGTGGACATCATATTTACTAGGTGGGAGGCGGCAGCTTGATTGGATGAAATTGTTCTGAATGCATGGTTTACCAAAATGTGTGGTGTCCTATCAGTTGAGACCTTGGAAGTGTGTCTGTCCATGCGTTAGTTAGCATTTAGTACCTGGGAACAACCCTTCGCCATGTTTGTGTGTGTTTGTGTGTGCAACTAGCCCTCTCTTTTATTCTTGACCAAGGGGGCGTCCTGTGCCCCACGCGTAGCCACCACCACCACGTGCCTGTGCAGCGCCAGCAGGTCCACGAGCGCCGATGATCGGAGGAGTCGCTCCAACGCCCTGCGGCGATGGGAACAGGTTGGCGCTGCAAGTAAAGAAACCATCGAGCACAACCTGTTAGTATAGCCTCCATGTGATCTTCCACAATACATGCATCCAAGCAGCATGAGCGGCAACTTACAAGAACGGCGGGGTCTGGATCAGGTTCCACCCTTTCGTGGTCGGGAGCACTTCGAGCAAAAAGTAGTAGAGGTGGCCTGCCACGACGCCGAAGATGTCCATCATTGGGTTGCCGCCCACGAGCACCGTGAACGCGATCAGCGCCCACGGCAGGTAGAGTCCCTGGAACTGGAAGCCTGCAGGCAGAGAGAGAGAGCAACAAACAACAAGCACATATGCGCCGCGAGTTAATACACATGACAGCCTGGCTGAAACATTCCAAACTGCAAACATTACCCCAAATGGCGACTGGCATCGTCGGGTTGCGGCGACTCCAGACGTAGACGATCATGAAGATCAGCGACGAACCCAGGAATGGGAGCCCCATGAAAAACGCGATCACCTGTACAGCAACAAATTCTTTGAATGAATAATAGAAAGACAACCTCCCTCATGAATCGCAGTTTAGGCTACGCACCCAGAGCACGACAGCTCCGAAGAAGAGCATGAACGCGTAGTCGGCGGTCGGGCCGCCACCGCTCGGGAACGGGTCTTCTTCAAGGCGCGACGAGTAGTTGTTTCTAGAACAGTCGTCACAAATGCACACAATATATACATGTAAGTATCCGAGCGATTCCCAATCAACGACACACATAATGTACTCACAGGATCATGAGCTGCATGAGGAACGGGAACCCAAAGCCGCCCAGGTACATGAAGCACGTGGGCAGGCGCCAGAGCTGGAAGCGGTCCCAGACGAGGTCAAAGTCCAGGTAGAGCGAGCGCGGGTTCACGAAGCCGAGCGTGCTCAGACACGTCGAGAGGAAGCAGACCGTGAGGTAGAAGCGTGTGATGTACGGCATGGAGTAGTACCATGCCTCGATGCTCTGTGCCATGGTGCTCGCTCGCGTGCTTGGTCTTCTCGTACAGGGCTCTTTCTTTGGTGGCGTTTCTTGGATCGCGAAATGCTTTTTGCGTTGTGCTGATGTGGCACATCGAGTCACCGCCTGGTTACGCCTGGTTACACCTGGTTATGCTGGCTACGTGGCAAACGTGACGTGCTCTACCTATATTTGTGTAGTACACATCAGCTCGATCTTTCGAATTTTATATGAAAGATTGTATGTCATTTCCAACTTATCCTCAACGCACACTCCACAAAAAGCAACTTCAAGGTCCAAATGCAAAATGGCACAGCCATCGTGAGCGAACGAAGAGCTCCTCGTTCATGTGGTCGCCCAGATCACGGCAGCTTGATGTTGAACATCTCCACCGTCTTCTTGAGTGCCTCTGCCAGAGGCGCGACGACAAAGTCCGGCGTGTCGCGCGTGCCCACTTCCAGTCGCGACGCCGCGGTCGGCACGAAGAACCGCGTGCCGCGCGAGTTGCGCAGTCCCTTTCCTGCAGCGTGCGCAAGCGATGACTGCCACATCTCAAAGTCCTGGCGGCTCGACGCAAGCAGCACGATCTCCGACTGCACGCGCGCAACGACCTGCCCGTTGTCCATCTGCAGCGTCACCAGCGGCTTGTTGCGCACCTCGTTCGTGATGCGAATGCTCAGCGCCGCGCTCGAGTCGGCTTCGAGTCGCACGCTCCCCAATGGGATGATGCCGCGCAGCTCCTTCTGACTCGAGAAATAGTACAAGCAGTTGCGGCTGAGCACAAACCAGCGCTTGACGGTCGTGAAACCGCCTTTCTTCATCAGAAAGCCGTTGAGACTCGTGTCCGAGGGCCAGAGCTCTTGCTCCTCGGCGGTCGCAGTCTTGAAGCTCTGCCACATCACGTCAAGGAACACGTTCATGTCCCGCTCGTGGCCATCCAATGCTCGCAATGATGGTCGTGAGCGCGGTCCGGTCGGCAAACTGTCGACACCGACGCTCAAGTGCAGGCAGATGCGAGATCCACGCAACCACTCGACGCGGTAGATGTACCGCAGCGGCGTCATCCACTCCACGATCGGGTTTACAAACGAGCTCACATTGATGTAGAGAGCGCGTTGTTCGGTCACGATCAGCCAGTGGGTAAGCTGCACTTTCAGCCTCGCGCCGTTCTCTTCATCACGATCTGCTGTTGCGATGGCAGTGCTCCCAGTGCGAGTTCTCCCTGGAATGATCTCTTGCTGTTGCTCCTGCGCTATATTGCTGTTGTTGCTCTCGTAGATCTGCTCATCGGAGCTTTCAAACTGGAGCTTGATCGGGCGCGAAGTGCCTCGGAGCAACGCCAACGTCTCTTCAAAGCCAATGCCACGAACATCCACGCCGCCAACAGTGATCAGGCAATCCCCTTCTTGCAAAACCTTCTGGTCTGCACGAAGTGTTGTGTGCACTTTCGTGTGGTGGCGACTGCTCTCGTCGAAAGCCTTGACCGTGACGTTCTCGCAGTAGAAATCGGTTTCCAGGTCCAAGCCGAGCTTCTTTTGGTAGAAAGTGACCTCATAAATGAGTTTGCGCTCACTGCCTTTCTTCCCGTCCATGAGCTTCTCTTCGTTGTCGTTCAGGCTTCGGCGGAAGGAGCGCGTGCGCTCTCTCGTCGAGTCGTTCTTCCGCTTGTCGCGCGCTTGCTTCGTCAGCTCCGATGCCAACACAGACTGGATGATCTCATTGTAGAAAATGATCTTCTCGCCTGACAGCTTGGCACCGCCTGTTTTCTTGAGCAGGTCGTACGCGATGGTGTCCGCTTCTTTGTAGCACTTGAGCTCATTGTATCGCCCAAACACGCGAGGTCTTCGCACGCGACGCATGTTTTGACCGTTCTGCAGCGACCGATTCCGCACACCCTGAGTCGCTCGTGACGCGAAATCAAAGATCCCAGCTACGGGTTTCACTGGAAGCCCAATGATGCCAGTGATCGTTCCCTTCACGAACCCCAGTGCGCCATTCTCTTGAGCGCCACGCATTGGACCCAGCACAAGTCCAGCGACACCTTCGTACATGCCGAGACTGAGCTCTTTTGATCCTTGAATCAGCCCCTCGCGAATTCCGCGCACGTGATGACGACGAGCGCGGGCTCGAATCTGCTGGTAGTGGTCATCGAGACTCATCGTCGCCAGCCCTTGTCCAAAAGTTCCAGAGATCTTGCTCGCAGCATCAAACGTACCATCCAGCGTATTCGTGACCAAACTGGCCGTTCCTTTTGCAAGACCCTTACTGAAGCCCTTGCCACCGACCTTCAGACCTTCGAGCGGCTCGTAAACAAAGTCTCTCACTCCCGTTCCAATGTGGTCAAGGAATCCGACAGGATTGCCAAGGAAGTCGAACGACCCGAGGATCTTGTGCAGCTGCTTCCAAAGCTGACGGGTGTAGTACTTGGATACTCGTCGCGTTAGATCGCCGCTTGTTCCGAATGCATGCTCAATCATCAGCGCATTCAACCGCACGGGAGCATTATCCAAGTCTGGAACGTGCATTGTGAGGCTCGGAATCGCCCACGCCACACCGGATTTCTGCGCGTCTTCCAACATATTCGGTCGATCAAATTCGAACCGTGGCAGACCTCCCGACGATGCAGGCGCTGACGCTGTGCGGCTGTACTCTTCTCTCAAAAACGAGGAGCTGCTGTGATTCGATTTGAAACTTGACGTGTCGCGCGCGAGCAAACTCGGTATTTTCGCTTGAAACACATCGCTTCGGTACGTGATGTCGAACTCAATCGGATGGATGTGCAGCAGTGCAAAGTACACTTTGCGCACTTCCGTGGAAGACGTAGCTGTCGACGAGTGCAGACTCACAAGCGGATTGAGATCGTCGCTCATCGTGTTCTCCTTGTACTCCACAAGCGATTCGGCCATCATCTCGATTGGGATACTCTTCGCTCGAATCTCGCCACCGCGACTTTGCGCTTTGTTTTGACTCAGAGATTGCATCATCTATATAGACAGGGGGGGAAAACAGTAGGGGGGATAGTGATGAGACACAACAACTTTCCACGTCAAGAGATCAAAAAGAAAAGCACTCACCGCAGTCAAAAACGCTCTCGCTGCCACCAAAAGCTCTTCGTCCAGCTGACTGATCACAGGGTGCAACCAAAAGGAGCAGTGTTCAAAGTAATCCGTCGTCCCTTGCTCGTTCGACCAGGTACAGCAGAAGTGCGTCGTCGCGACGTTAAGCTGGCGGTATTTACAGTCTGCACAGCTAAACATGTGCTCGTTCGCGACCAGTCCACCGTTTTCGTTCTCTTCATCAACTGCGACTCGTTCGCCGATCATAGACGCCAGGTCGTCGTCAGGAGGGTCGCTGATAGTCCTCTTGCGCTCCGCTGTAGCAGCACTAGCGCCGTTCGTGCGCGGGCACAGCAATTTGTTGAAAGTTGCCTCGCTGCTCTGGTTATCAACTTGGACGTCGTCGAGCGTCATGTTCAGCCGCATCTTGGAGTTCACTCGTGTGTAATGCACGTTAATGCCCGCAAAGTAAATGTAGACTAGCTCCATCGGCAGCTCGTTCACACAGGAAATACCCAAACTGTCCACGCGAAGGTTTATGGAGATGCCGTTCGTCAGTGCCTCAAATGCGTTCGTCGACGTCTCGCTCGCAGTCGGCGACTCCGAAGCCGCAGACGCTGCACTAGACAGCTCATGCTTGCTTTCTTTCTCATCAAAGTCTTCTTCACCTCCTTCGAAGATCTCCAGCACTTTCGTGGGACCATCTGCTCGAATTCGAACATGCACATACGTTTTTGCATGCTGCACGATTGGCACAATATCCTTTTGAGCTCGGTGCGCTTTCGGTCCACTGTTTATCATCGAGGTTGGAGCCTCGTCCAACTCTTCTTCTCCGATAGTGTTCTGCTGACCGCGAGCAGCATTTCGCAAACACTTGACCCACAGCTTTGCTATCCGCGGCGTCTTCGCCTTGAGATCGTAGCATTTCGTTGCAGTGATGATCGAGAACTGCGCGGATCCGACAACCTTCTTTGGTTTCTTTTTCGCTGCACTTGATGGAGTCTTCACACTCGACGGGGTTCTCAATCCATTCTGCGGTGTGTCGTCCTCCGAATCGATAGAATCCGTGTCGTCGGCTAAACTGATGGAGTTGACACTGTACCACACGCTCTTGGAGCTGCGAAAGCTACTCGGAGCAAGAGGCTTCTTTGAATCTGTCAAGCTGCTTCCCATTTGCACAACCTTGAGAACTCCAAGTATCAGCATTTCTTGAGCGGTGGAGAACGCTTGACTCGCCGTCATCCGATCCGAATCCCCAACCAAAAACGCAATCACGGACTCCCCGTTCACGTAAAATCCCTTGCGTGCCAGACCAGATCGAGCTCCATCTTCGTCCTCAAACACTCGCTCCACAAACTTATCTGATTCTTCGCACAGAGCTGTCGACGTTGTCATCCCCACCGCAAGCTGGACTAGGTCGCGGGCTCGCTCATCTTCGTCGTCATTATCTCCGTCGTCATCGTCACCAGCAAGCTGTCGAGACGAACTGCCAAAGATGGTTCCAGAAATCGAAGAGACCAGCCCGTTCAAAGACATGAATCCTCCTTTCGATTGCGTGTCCGCTGCTTTCTCAAAGATTGCAACACTTCCGGCACCAGGCACGTCCGACCCCGTTCGCAAATCCACGACACCGAGAAGCTCCTGATCGTTCTCATTCGCGAAATAGTAGAGCATGTTCTCGTACAATCGAAAGTACTTCTTGTTCCACTTGAGCAGGTTGTCCTTCTTCAGCAAGTACCCCTTGTGTTCAGGATTGATAAATAACTGCGATGGAAGCGAGCGCTGCAGCTGAATTCGCCTATGCGAAGTCATTTCATCCAAGTTGTAATCTCGCGTTTCAACAGCGTCTTTCTCGGAATCGCCTCCAGCGGATGTTGAAGAAGTCACCCTCATGAATCGCACTTGGAGAGATCGAGCGTAGTTCGTGGCATTTCCAGAAAATGCTGGGTCTTGGTAGGACGCAGACGATGACGCCTTCTCGCCTCCGTTCAGCTGGTCCCATGAATACGGACACGACGATCTCGGTTGGAGCTCATCGAAATCTCGGTCAGATCCCCAGTTCGTTTGCTTGTACTGGATTCGGAACGACGTCATGTTGTCAATTCGGTACGGCGGGAATCGCTTCGACTCTTCACGGAACACCAACGCGATCGATCCACCAACCATTTCGATCTGGCATTGCAAAATGTAGATTCGAGAGAGATCGTTACTGTCTCGCAGCTTGAGGTACGTGGTTCCAATCGAGTGGATCCGAAAACTTCCACTCCATGTGTACCCGTGCAGCAACGTCACTTCCATGAGCTTGTCTTTCGAGGCACTCGGCCAGTGGAACGGTATGATGTCGTTGGATCCCAACCTGAACGTATGTGGAACATTCAGCTGGCGATACTTGACCGTTTGTCCTGTGCGGTTGATCAAGATATACCTCGGCACAATCGTGGCAATGATGGTGTCAGAAAACCGCCCAGTGCCGTAGCTGCTCCACAGCGCGATTTCTTGGTTTCCTTTCCGAAGGTCACTTGTTTGGTCTTGATCGTACACCTCGTTTGCGAGACTGAAGACCTGCGCAACGCCAGAATTGCCCATCGCGTTTCGATTCAATCGGATAACCTCTGACCACGGTGAAGACTGCGATTTCACACGCAGCACATCCCAGTTCTTGCCGCCAGAGCCGTACGCCAGGACCTCGCCCCAAGCCATCGGACGATTTTGCGCAGGATTTGTCTTCTTGGAGCTCGAAAGTAGCGATCTGGGCGTCACATGGTGTGTGCTTGCAGTACTGGACTCGTCGTACAGTCGGATGGTTGTCATCGTCATCTTGTGGCACAGGTGCAAGCCATACTGGCGTCCGTGTTTCTCAACCTTGGACTCCATCGGGATTCGATGCCCATACCACCGGTCACCTTCAGGTCGCCCAGCACTTCTCAGCGACACAAAACGAGGCAACGCGAGCTCGTAAAAATCAAAGTCGTTCACATCGAGCACGCCGTGGAACCCGCATTTCAAGCAGACAAGCTCGAAGATTTCGGACAGCAAGAAGCTCGAGTGAACGTTCACGACAACGAACGCGAATCGATTCTGCGGCAAGTATACCTGCAACGGTCGCAAGTTTGGCATTGAAATCGATCTTGGCGACGTGTTCTGTCCTCCTCCGTTCAGAGTGTTACCCGATATTGATCTTGTAGAGAGTGGGTCGAAAGACACCATATCTTGCTGCGTTCGCGTCGAGTCCAAATCCGACAGAGGGAAACCTTGACGCGCTCGTATCGAACCAGGCGGACCAACAATGAGATCACCGCCACTCATCGTTCCACTTGGAAGAAAAGCACTTTCTGACGCTGGCGTTTGAAGTCTGTGCATTGATCGAAACATAGCAGAGGATGGGAACGTCCCAGGTGTCTGCGTCTCGATCGCAGACGCATCTTCGTCCGTGATATCGTAGAACTCACCGTCGTGTGGCGACATGAGAGATGGTCGTTCTTCGTCGTAGATGGACGGAGAGCGATGGTCTTCGTCAACTTCATAAATGATATCAGCTGCATCAAGCTCCGACCGAATTTCTTGGCTGCTTCCAACAGAGAATGACAAGCAGACATCTCCGCGATGGACACTCGTCTGGGTTGCTTTCTTCCCTTTCCCGCTTTTCGACGACTTGCGCTTCAGCAGTTTGTACCAGTTAAACGACGCCGCGCTTTTCCGGTCCTTCGTGATGCTGTCCAGTTTCACTGCTGTCACGCCAAGACACGTGTCCATTCCGTAGCGAACATTCCGAACTTCCACAATCACGCGAGCCAGCTCAAGAGACTTTATATCTTCTGGGAATCGCAGCAGCAACGTGTTCTGAAGTCGAGCATCCCACTTTGGGTTTAGCCCGCCGGACGGAGATGGTTTCGTCGTTGCTGTGCAAACCGCTTGCATTTCCGGGCGGTCCAAGTACCGATCCTGAGGGTTCTTGAGCACATACAGGGAAGCTCTGACATACGGACTTTGAGCACCAAAGTACTGAGCGTTGTACAGGTCCTTCGCCTCTTTGATCACCAAAATCAGAGCGACCGGATTCGAAGCCGCTTTGACTTTCTGCAAACGCGTCATCGCTTGATCTCGAGCTCCGTCGTCATGGAACGATAGATTTCGAGTGGAAAAGATTGCGTTCTGCTCAGCATCTTCTGTATGCCGCCTGTGAACGTACTTGAGTACTGACTCCAGCCGTTTGTTTGACGAACTTGTTGAGTTGCAGTATTCCAAATCCAAATCCGAGTGATTCACAACCCACACCGAGCAGAAGATAATCACGTCACGCCCACTGAGCTTCACTTGCAACTGCAGATTTGGCACGTTACCCTGCTCCCACGCAACATCGCGGTCGAAGACTCGTCCCTGCAGTTCAACAGGCTCGATCAAGTCCTTGTAGGGCACACTGTACGCGCTGCTCTTTGGGTTGATGACCACTTTCGGTGTGCTCCAGTTGTAGTTTTCCAGTCGGAACGAAATGTACAGCAGCGAACTTGAATCAACTTGAAAGAGCGGCAAGACGTTCCCCACCGCTAGAATACCTTCTGCAATCAACTGCAGCGATCCATTGAGCAAGCGGTACGCAACAGCGGTGGCGAGTCGATTGTGGAGCGTCACAAATGGTGATACCGACAAATAGAACAAGCTCGAGTTTGTTGCTTCGTAGAGTCCGCGACGCTGGTTGTTGTTTCGCGCTTCGTCCAGCTCGTAGTTCACTTCGCTGAGCGGATGATTCACTCGCTTTCGAAGATTCTCGTCTGAGAACACGTTCCGGAAGTCATCCTCCACCTTCTCGTTCTGCTCTTCCTCATCCACGATAGTGAGATTGTCGTTCGAATCCTCGCCACCGAGTTTCGTTTCATCAATCGCAGAGAACGTGGCGCGCATCAGATAGTACGCTTCAACGTCGTAGGTGCACTTCCATGTCGGCAAATCTCGCACCACATACCCAGAAAGCGGCGCTGTGTCGAACGAGTTCCCGGCGCGTGTCATGTAATTCGTCGCGTTTTGAAGTTCCTCTGGGGTTGCAAACGTCTCAAAGTTGCACACGCAATTGCCGGATCGGATGAACCGCTTCGTGTTAATCGACTTCACCACTCGAACTTCATCTCCGAGCTCTTCCAAGCTTGTTGCCAATGGAGCGTACTGGACGTAGGGGGACGGTCGAATGCTGATCTTGCTCTGTGGGTGAATCAGTTTTAATGGGACGTGACATAATTGCTCTCGATCAATGACCCACTCTTGCACACACCCTCCATCACGCGGAGAGAAAGCCCACACCATGAGAGGGACAGACGTTCGGTTCTGCAGCACAATCTGAGAATGCAAGCTGATCAGTTTGCTGCCATCGGGCTGGATGGTGATTTCTGCGACCAGGATCGGAGGCGACAAGTCCTCCTCGATCTCTGCGTCGCCATTCAGCGATTCACGTCCGTGGAGATTGATTACTTCTCGGAGAGGCACTGAGACGTGGCCCACGACATCGACGACCACTGGGTTCGCACTAACCCATTTGTTCCCATTCAGCCACACAGATAACGTGTGGTTGACCGTCAGTGCGTTGCGATCCGCGTCCCGCAAGAAGCGATCAGCGGAAGTGCTGTCGAAACTTCTCATATCCCCTCTTTCACGACAGTCGACAGATACCTTGAGGTCGTTCGGCACATCTTGCTGGATGATATTTCCTTTGCCGCGGCGGAAACTAAACTTGATGTCCATTCCCGTGTTGTTCTGAATCCAGAATGGCGCTGTCGATTTCGAGCCCGTGGTGACGAAATCTGCTTGCTTCAACGCCTCTGTGGACAGGAGTGGAGCCATCGCTGGAGTAATGTTGAAATTGACGGTATTCGGGAGATTCGCGAAGACTTCGACACGACTGTTCTCCTCTAGTGCCCGATGCACGCGAACCTGAACAACAAAAGGCTCCACGAGTGGCTCCCATCGATAAATGCTGTTGTTGAAGTAGTTGAACGACAAGATTCCGCCCACGACAGTCGAGCACTCCTCATCTTGGACGTACTCGCACACGATTTCGCGCATCTGGAAATCTGCAATTGGGATTCCCAGGCTGTTGTTCACCAACACCAATCGCAACTCGCCAACATCGCCCAGCAGCTTGTCAACTGCGTAGTGTTTCGTGACTGCAGCCGAAGCACCATTGCGAATCATCGGCTTCTCCACGATGTGCCCATTTTCGCCATTCTCGCTGCCACTCTGCGAAGAGGTTGCAGTTGTCGTACCCACTGACGAAAACCAGTGCAAATAGTTGTTCACAATGTTGATAAATAGATAACCGTCTTGGACAGAAAACCGCGTTTCCACTGGTGCGAGCACGAACGAGTTCCGCCGATGAAGCACTTTTGACCCCTCGACGAAATGGTCCACAACGAGCTGGAAAGCGTTGGACAACGGGAACGATGCATCAATCTACAAAATAAAATAGGTACCGTGGTCAGCGATTGAGTTGTAAGAAAATCCAGAGGTATGACAATAGCAAAAATGCTGTCACCTACCTGCAAATCAGGCAGCTGCGAGAAGTAAATGCCGCGTTGGTCCAGAGAGAAATGGCACTTCTTCATATCGAGGATGTCTTCACAGTTTTGACAGGTGGAGTACGACAGCGCGATGTCTGTAAGCACCACAAGCGCTCGCGAGTCGGTCTTGCCGAATTCCTCCAGCAGTGAAAGTAAACAGCCATCAGAGTCGATGTGAAAGTCCATCTTCTTCCAATCTGGCGGTGTTGGACCCATGAAGCCGACACCAGAGCTGAAAAACTCGCCTTCCCTGAAAATCGGATTGAGGAAAAACGCCACCGCCTCTTGAATTGCCGGATAGATCAGCAAGCAATTGGTGTTGTTCAGCTTCAAGCTGTACACACTGTCCGTCCAGTTGGATTTCTGGTTGTAGACAACCTGGAGTCCATCTCCAGGAAGCGGGCGAATAATCTCAGATGCAGTTGGACATCGAGTCGGTCGGACATCGATAGCATTGAACGAAAGAGCCGACGCATTCAACTCCAGCGAGTCGTCAGTGCGCAAGATAAACACCAGCTCCAACTGCTCCCAAAACACGTCAGCAATCGAATGTTCTCCGTTTGAGACCCGAAGCGCCGCATCAGCGATCTTCACTGGAATCCGCATCCAAATCGCATTGCAGAATTCTTCGTCGTAGTGATGCCCATGACAAGTTTTGCACAATGGGTACGTATCTTCGTCCACGATCGAGGACACCTCTTTGAAGTTCTCGTAGATCGCGCCAAGAAGCGTAGTGTACTGCTCTGGACTCGCGCCAACGCTCAGCTCGTTCACGGCTAAATTGACCCCAAAATACGAGCTCAGGTTGACTTCGGACAAACTCTCGAGCTCTGTTTCAATTCGTCCAGTCAAAAGCGCATGGTGGAACAGAGGCAGCTTTGAGTTCGATGTGGTGCCGCTCAGATCAACCAGCTCGAACTCAAATAACCCCATGGATGACGTCGACATGTCTACTTCTGCTGATGATGACGCCATCGTATCTGAAGTTGTCCTCGCATCGTGGAACTCGGCATTGTCGGCGATGAACAGAGGAGTCATGAGCGACTGAGACATACTCGCCACAGCGTCTTTAATTTTATCCATCGCTTCCGACTGCATCACCGAAGTCGTTCGTCCACGTAGCCCTGTCGACGCCATGAACACTATGCTATCTCGTCCGCCGTTGTTCAGCGCATCCCCTTCAGCCTTGGCAACTTCGATCGCATCTTCCACTTCCTTCAGATACACTGCCAGCTGGTCCAACTGCTGATCCAAGACAACGATTTTGTGGTGGATGATCTTGACAGCCTCCTCTGCTTCCGGGAATGCCTCAAATCCTTCGTGCAGATAGTTTTGCGCTTGTTGCGTTGCATTCTTCAGGTCAATGTAAAGCTGGCTGCGATTGCTCAGCAGACGAGAACGCTGATTCTTCACCAAGCGCTTCACATTGCGCAATTCCGTTCGACGCGTCTGCTGAGCTCTCGCCATGTTCGCATCAGAAATCGCGCTACTGTGCGACAGTCTTGATTCGTCACCAAAACTTCCGTTTTGAAGAAAATCTGAATTTGCAGAGTCGACACCAGCACTCCAGAACCGCGCGTTTGTGCAGTGCAGAATGATGCTGTCGGTCGAAAACGAATTTCGCGGTAGCATGAACGTCAAATCATTCGCGACGAGCTCGTAGTACACCTTCTCCACCAACTTCGCAGAAATGACGCCATCTGCGATCTCGCCTCCGAACGTCTCAAAGTACACTTTCAGAGTATCTTCAATCGATGCTGGGAGTTCGGACACGTTCACTTCGTAGCTTTTGAAGATATCGAGCGCCTTTTCGCTGCCTGGGGTGCGGTCAAACGGATCCGCTAAAATCGCGAGAACGTGGTCAGCGACATAGTGTTGGAACTGCTTGAAGACTCGGTGGAGATAGATCAGGCAAACCGAGTCGAGACGAACTCGCACGACCGTTCTGTAAACTTGCCGATCTTGATTCTCAGCCGAGTATTCGTGCTCGCTGTCGTTTGCTGATGTCACGACGAAGTCAACAACATTCTTCAGCCCAAATGGCCCCATGTCGACACTCTCGCTGACCCCGCTTTGGTTCGAGTCGATGAACTGTCTGTTGGGCATCACACTCGTTTCAGACGGCAGGTTATCTGGAATCGCCAAGTCCCGCACTTGCAAGTTCCGCACAGTTCCTTTGGTCTCTGGGATTTGTTGGGTGACTCCTTGCAATCTTGATTGTAAGGACAGGCTTGAACACTTGATCACACCAATCTCCACGGGACTCAGTTGACTGCTGTCGGTCCTCACTTCCATCTGGAATGGCTGGTGAAGGATACTGATCTTGCAGCCTTGGGACATCAGCACATTCACCAATGTTTCATCATGGTACCCAGCTGACTTCTTCGTATTCGCCATCGACGCGTGTGATTTCAAAGTCACCAGATTTTCCCGAAAGTGCTCGAAATCGTAGCCGTAACTGGTCGATAAGATGAAGCCAAGATTGAACCGATCGTAGCAACTTCCGAGCCATTTGAGCACGACTTCGACAAGAGGGAGAAACAGCACCATGGTGGTTCGTTCCAGCAGCACACTCGTCTCTGACACCTCGCCGACAAAGTACAGAACCGACGAATCTCCATTCTGAGCGTCTTCCGAGTAGTAGCGCTGGACTTGATTCAAAACATTCACAGCTGGAGTCGATAATCTTGCATTTCCTTCGATGGCGAACAGGGTCTGCTCGCCTCCTCTCAGCGAAATGGTTGATATCGTAACCCGCTGAGAACTGGTTGCCGAGCAGCGACGATTCTCATACCGGAGATCTCGAATAAATAGCTCGAACATGCCTCTGTGGTACTTTCCGTCGCGGTCTTCGATGATGCGAAGCTTGAGTTCTGGGACCGAAATTGACCACCGCGAGTTGCACAGAGTTCTTGTCGGTGCTCGCCCACTCCGCAAATGCAGGTTTTTATCGGAAGGATCAAGGGTATTGTCCGGCAGGAAGAAAATCCACTTCCCAATCACCCAGGAAAGCGCCTCGATTTCGTCTATCCGCCAGTCGATGTTGATAGCAGGCAGAACCAGCTGATAGTTGTACATCGCTGTTTCTTCTCCATTGCTGGAAGAAATCATTAGACTCTGCTGCTGATGGTCGTGCTGGGTCACATCAGATGAAGCGCCATGTGTGCACGCGTACGCTTCAACAGACCAGTTGGTGCGCGAATGGCTGGTTTTGAGAAGCGACATGTCGTCCACCACCAATATTTCGTGCAACCAGTCGGCTTGGGTCAAGCTCTTTGCGCTCTGAATTGTCTCCAACGCTTGAGTTGCCGAGAACACCCGGAATGCTGAGCTCTGGAAATGACTGATAACGTGCTTTTGGTCATCTGACAACCCCGTCGCACCCCGAAGCTGGATCAACTCGATACCAAAGCAGAATCGCTCGTGAACCGAAAACAGCACCTGGATGTTCTCGAAATCAACCGACATGTTGGAAATCGGAGCGATCCGCGCCTCATCGTGCACGATCAGCTTGCTGGGATGTGACAGGTTCCACTGGGTCCACCACAAATACACGGGCGCAAAAAGAGTCATCCACAGCACCAAAGTTTCGTCCTTGAGCGCCATGACAGTTTTCTGCTTCATCTGGAGGTCCATCACAGGTTGATGACCAACAAGACGACTCTGATAGGCAGGGACGATGCAGTTGAAGAACAAGAACGGGGACTCCAGCGCCGCAGACGATGGGATGTGATCGATGATCCGGTATTGCTGACCGCTGTCACTTCTCTCGAGCATTTTCAGCGACTGAATCATGAATTGGAGCTCATCTTCCACACACGATTGCCTGACGCTCGCCCACGTGTGCCCGAGCACCCACGCCCACATTCGATCTCGAGCTCCTGCAGTTGTGTCTCCATTTTCGCGGGAGAAAAACACCAAACTCACACCTTGACGCAGTCCTGCGCGAACCGACAGACTGGGTGGAGTGATCGCATCTTCAAACTCGTCGTCATCATCGTCGTCGCTGTCTCCAGCGAGGGTGTAGGTCTCTCCGGCCACTCCATCCAAGCAGTCCGACAATAGCCACTGCTTTGCATACGCCAACACCATCAAGAACCCTTCTGGACGCGATGCTTGCTGCTGCGTCAGGGCTGCCAAGCGGTCATATTCCTCGTACGGAGCCTTCACTTCAATCAAAATCGCGTACAGCACGTCGATGTGCTCAGCTCCGAAGTGTATCCGCGGCTGCACAACTGGAAGATCTCCTTTCTCCATACTGTCACAAGCTCGACAAACCGAACAGCTTTCACCGATCAGTGGTTCGCCAGAGCCAACGTCTATGTCCAGCTCCACATCAGGGAATGACGCGTTCGAGCTGTGGTAGAAGAGACTTGCCTGCGTTTGAAGTATGAAGGAGTAGCGACACAAAATGTGAGAATCAAAAGCGTTTTGACCCCACGTGAGCAACCCAAGCGAGGGGAACACGTACTTTGACGGTGCTGTACCAGTCGTGGAATAAATACTCTCTGCAGACTTCACGCTGGGCGTCCGATCCGTCAGTCGGCTTTCCTGCTCTCTGTCTGTCTTCGTACTCGATGTACGCTGCGACACCTCCGATTTTCAAAAGCTGCATGAAGAAAGCCAAGGAGTTCGGGTCAAAGTTCGTCAGTACAAGCACAAACCACACTACCACTGCATGATCAAAGCCAGCGTACCTTCCGCGATTCCATGCTGGCGTTCGATTGGGGCGTAAACTCCAGCTCCCACTTCGAGTTCGTGTTGATGAGGCTGACAAAACCGACTTCAAGCGTGGCACTTCCTGGACGCTACATGACAGCGCACAATATTCAGTGGAGAGAGAGAGAGAGAGAGAGAGAGAGAGAGAGAGAGAGAGAGAGAGAGAGTTAGCGGATCCAACTACCGTCGATTTCGTACCACCTTTGAGCATTTGCACAAGAAACATCAAGCATACCTCTGCAAGCGACGCCGAGGTGCAATCGTAGCGAACCTGCACGTCCGACAGTTCAATCTGGACATTCGCGATGATATGCGCCACCAATCGCGATAAATACGTTCGATCTGCATACAATACACGCGCAAAACACACTCGTCATTCTCTCGACTGCTGCATCCCCTCACATCAAGCACCGCACAGACACACAGAGCACATACCGTCTCCAATGTCCCCTCCATCTGCGCCGTCAATCGACGTGTTGCCGACTGTGCTGTCGTCGTCCACAAGCCCAGTGAGCACGTCCTCCTCGAATTTTGGTGCTTGATGCAGGAAAATGCGGATGTTGTGCGCCTTGATCACGACCGCCTGCGTCCACAATGCGCGCCACGGAATCTTGACGCTCAGGTGGCCGATCGAGCCCTCTCCGTACGACAGACGCAGCTGCAGGTCCTGGAACGACAGATCGCCCTGCCACAGCGACAAGCGCAGCATGCTCGAGTCGAACGACACGAACTTGCCGAGCAAGCGCTGCAGGAGCAACGCGACCGCACGCTGCAGCATGGCGCTCTCGCTTGGTTTCTCTTTCTCGTGAGGCTGCGGCTATTTCGTCCTGTGCGACAGATGCTAAGGCGGCTCGTTCTCTCCACCGCGCGCTCTCTGTCTGCGTACCTACACCCGCTGGTGCTCGCTCTTCTTGCTTCGCTTCTTTCCCTCGTCTCTCTCTCTTCTCGCGCGCTTTCCCTCTGAGGCGCCACCTCGTGCGCTTGCTCCTTCACTTCCTTTTCGAAATGTGGGTGGCACAACTTCCAAATACAAATCGTGTGGGGCTTCACGCTGGTACTCACGATAAGGGACTGTATTTGCATCATTTCACTTAGATTATTATGTACGAGAGAAATGCATGAGTATTTCCAGGCAAACTGGGCTCGGAAAAGGAGTTGTTAAAGAAAACACCAATGTTTTTATTATATTATAAAGGCACTGATAAGATATAGTGTTTTTTTTACATTTCAAATAAATTGTTATATTACACTACTATTTACTACTTCTACATGGAGCTACAATTTTGTATGTGTGTGTTTCTGTAGCTAGCTGACGCTTTGATTGTGAGACCCATGAGCGCGGTATTACTATTCGTGTCATCGCTGATGCTTCTCACAGAACTGCGCGCCTCCTCGCTCGCACACGTAAGTGAGATATAATTGTGTCCTTTTATACAATGTGCGCTACTGTGTCGCTATTGTGTGTTGTAGGGTATTTCTGTTCGTCGCGTGTGATCCAACACGAACCTTAACAGTTTTTACATTTTGTCACTATCCTCTTCAAAAGCATCGCAAACATCGCAATGGTCGAGTGGGAAGGGCTCGTGACGACGCGCGCGTTCTGGACGGCGGTGGTCGTCTTCCGCGTCTGGAACGCGCTCTTCGTGCGCACGGCCTTCAATCCGGACGAGTACTGGCAGAGCACGGAGGTGGCGCACCGCATGGCGTTCGGCTACGGCCATCTGTACGTTCATCGAATGTTGGCATTTGCGCGCGCTCTATCTTTTGCCTATTGATTGACGGACTGGCCATTACGGACACGGTGCCATCTATCTATGCTTGATGCTATCCATTGTACAGCACGTGGGAGTGGGGAAGCGACGCACAGATCCGAGGCTATGCGCACCCAGCACTCTTTGCGGTCTTCTACAAGCTTCTGGCGTTTTTGGTGGGCATTTCGTTTGATCGCCTGCATCAACAACCTCTGTGATCACTCATCGCTCGCGCTAAAGGGCTAAACCGTATCCCCTCGTATTGTTCGCATTACAACAGGACTTGGACTCGCGATGGGCTATTGCGTACGGTCCCCGCGTTCTGCAGGTAGTAAATATTAACTAGTCGCCTCCGCCTACATGTTGATTTCATCTAAGAACGCGCTCAACATTTGTGTACCTTTGTGTCAATCTTCAGGGTCTGCTCTCGGCGGTGAACGACTACTTTCTCTATCGACTGGCGCGCGCGTACTTTGACCGGCGGTCGGCCAAGTGGGCGCTTTTCTGCCAGCTCTTCTCCTGGTTCCTCTTTTACGTCATGGTGCGTCCGTACTCGAACTCAATCGAGACGGTCTGCACCACCGGCGCGTTCGCCTACTGGCCATGGAAGTTCCTGGTACGTGGCGCAACACAAAGCGCTTTTGTGCATTTTCATCCACTCATACTAGATATTGATACTGTAATAGGAGGCTGAGACTACAACGAAGAAGAATGACAAGGCCGCCACCGCCACTGCCGCCACCGCCACTGCCGCCACCGCCGTGGACCCAATGAAGAAGAGCAACCGCGTGCTGGCGCTGTCGCTCGCCGCGCTCGGTGTGCTCTTCCGTCCAACGAACGTGGTCATCTGGATCTACCCGGGACTGCTCCACCTGGCGCAGACGCAGGACCGCGCCAAGCTGCTGCTTCTTCAAGTGTTTCCGATCGCGCTCGTCACGCTCGCGGCGATGCTCGTGATCGACCGAGTCGGATACGGCGAGTGGACGTTTGTGCCATTCAACTTTTTCAAGTTCAACGTGCTGGAGGTGTGCTCTCTGTGATCGCTGATACTGTCTTGAGTGCTCGATTATTCACATCTTGTATGTCTGTGTGGGCTGTGCTTGCTTTTACAGGGCAAGGATAAACTCTACGGCGAAAAACCGTGGAGCTGGTACTTTGGACAGGGCTACCCCGCGATCGTCGGCACCGCGCTTCCGTTCGCCATGGCGGGATTCCTCACAGTCCCCGTACGAACCGATCTCTTTCTGTTCACGCTGAGTTCCTCTCTCTCCCTCTCTCACCGGTCTTGTTGTGACTTGTGCGTATGCAGGGCCTCAAGAAGGATCTCGGACACATCATCATCTGGGCGATCTTCCTTTACAGCAACACCGCCCACAAAGGTAATGCCGCAACGACGCCATTTTGTTGCCAACTGGATATGGCCTGCGCTTTCAAAGACTGACTGGACGCATGACTTTACTGATTGCTCGCCCAGAATTTCGCTTTGTGCTGCCGCTACTTCCTCCTGCGCTCGTGTACGCCGGCTACTGCATCCGCAACCTCCAGAATAACCTGTACGTGCAGCTGCGCGAGCGCACGCAGCGCAACCTGCTCCGCGTCGCCGTGTTCATCGTCGTGGTGCCGAACATCACTGCCGCCTACTACCTTTCTCGCACGCACCAGGTACGCATGCTCGCGAAAATGAAAACTCGTTCGTTTGTGTGTCTGCTGCTAAACTCTGGTGGCTCACTCCTTGCTTATCATCCTCTACAGCGCGCTCCGGTTGAAGTGATGGACTTTTTGCATAAACGCATCCAAGGTACGGGCGGCTCTTCTGCTCACGATCTTTTCAGGATCCCAACCAACTCTGTCACGAACCTATGGCTTGATCTACTGTCTGTCTGCCTGGCGGTCAATTTGATTGTTGATGTGTCTGCGCAGAGAACCCGAGCACGTCGATCCATTTCTGGACGCCGTGCCACGCCACACCATACTACAGCTACCTGCACCAGAACGTCTCGATGTGGTTCCCAGATTGCTCACCCGCGTAAGTCGTTCGATCACCTTCGCATGTTCCCAGACTGTCTGCACTCGGATCGCTCTCGCATTCTTTTTCTTGTACAACAGACTGACTGGACTGGTAATCTTCCTCTCTCTCTCTCTCCCTTCTTGTATAGTAACCGCGAGCTCCCAGAAGGAAGCGAGTCGCAGCAGCTTGAGAACGCCCCGAAGCAGTTCCTGAGCAGCCGCTACCACTTTGGTGCATCGGACCAAGCAGATCAGAGTCTCGAGAAGCTCCCCGAGTACGTCGTGCTGTTCGCGCCGACCGCGAAGAAGATCGACGACTTGCTGGATCGCGCGCACTACATTGCTGTTCGTGCCACTCGCTCTTGTGCTTTTGTTTGCTTGATTCAACCCGTGCTGTCTGCCACTTGATCGATTGACTAGCACAGACTGACGCTCTGGATTTGTTTGCATCAATTGTATCTTCTTCTGTGCAGGAGGCATCGTTCTTCCACAGCGAGATTAGCGGTGACGCCGACAGCCCCGAGGTCTTGGACAAGATGCTGGTGTACAGACGCGCGTGAGCTGCTGCTCCTGCTGATAGGACTGTGCGGTCGAAACGAGTTGGACAAGGACGATCTAGACGCAACCGAGATAACCGAGCTCCTTTTATCAGCCAGCTAGCTGCTCAACCGCTTTCGCTCTCTCTCTCCTGGTTAGGCTGAGGTCGATCGTTGGTCGGACGATTGGTTGGTTGGTTGGTGGCCGGAAGGCGTGCACGAGCTGGGTTATATTTAGTTGGGAGTTAAATACAATCTGGCACACACGAAAGGCTTTGGTGATGGTTGATCGTTGTTGAGATGTTGACCCATTCCGAAATGCGGCTGACTGTATGGTTGCTGTTATTGTATGGTTGGATGGCTGTGTGATTGTTTGTTTGGACGCAAGCGGACGAGGCGCTCGCCAGCTGACGATGATTCTGGTGATGATCGCTAACAACCCGATGAAGAGAGAGCACGTGCAACTGCATACCCGAAAGCCGCCGGATTAGCGGCGTGATCTTCTACCATCGTAGCGGTCGTAGCCGCCACGGCCACGGTCGCCTCGATCGTCGTATCGGGGGCGGTCGTAGCGCTCGCGGTCGTCGTATCGCCGCGCGTATCCGCGATCTCTGCTGCGGCTTCGGCTGCGACGAGGGCGTTCGCGGCTGCGGCTGCGGTCGCGTCCTCCGCCACGGACGTCGCGGTACTTGGTGCTAGCAAGACGTGGCCCCAGGTCTATTAAAGAAAAAACAGAACCCATGACGGTTCAGTTAGTTACGAACAGCCAAGAGTCAATTGAGAGCCACGCATCACGAAGAACGTACATTTCCCTGGCGTTTTCTCATGGCCACGCTGTCGCTTCGCGTGCTCCACACGGATGCGGCGTCCCTGGACTTCCTTACTGTAATGGATTAACAGATCAATGTGAATGTGAGCATCCTTCACAATCAACACAGCTGCTCAATCCAAGATCCAAGTCACGTACCCATTCAGCTCCGTCACGGCGTCACTTGCGTCGCGGACATCTTCAAACGTCACGAAACCAAATCCTCTACAGTGACGCAAACCCAACGCAGCAATTGTAAGCGCAACCATACAATCCCGCAGCAGGAGACAGACTACTGTAGATATAGCAGGATTGTCACTCACCTGGACTCGCGCGTGACTGGGTCCACGATCACTTCGCACTTGTCCAAGCGACCAAACTTGGCAAAGAGCTCTTCCAGGTCGGTCTGCGTGAGCTGTCATCACATAACAGCATCCATCCATCCATCCGTCCGTCAGCACTCTATGAACCACACTCACTCATGCAAAAAACATAGAAAAAGAAAGAGTCCAATTACGTACTCTGTGAGGCAGGTTGGCGACGTAGAGGTTGTTGCCCGGGTTCGCGGCGTCTGACTCCGCAGGCGCTCGGTCCTTGCGGCCCGAGGGCGACGGCGAGCGCGATGTGGCGCGGCGGCGCTCCGCGTCGTCTTCCTGCGCAGCATCACCGCCACTGGCGCTGCCGTTTCCGTCTTCACGCGGGGCGGCGTCATCGTCGTCGTTCATCTCGTCGTTGGTGCGCGCTGGCGAGCGGTCGCCGTCGCCTGCGGCGCGCGACGGGGACGACTTGGGCGACGCGGAGGACGCGACGTCCTGGGGCGAGCGGCTGGCGCTGTCGTCGTGCACGTCCGGCGACACCGCGGGCGAGTTGCTGCCTTTGTCCGACATGATCGATCGATGGCTCGTACTGTGTGTGGAGATGTCGGTTGGTTTCCCTAATGAATATGTGAAGCCAGCCAGCCTGCCAGACAAGACGCTCGCTCGCTTGCTTTCAAAGATTGCAATCTTTTTCCTTGCTTTGCGGTTTACTGGTGGCGCTGACGCCATGGGTCGCGATCCAGTGAGAGAGGTCATCTCTCCTGGTTTGGAGCTGTTGGATGTCAGTGACTGTTGGTGTCGCCCATCCGAGCTGAAAAGGGCAAAGCGGCGCAATACCAAAATCAATACCGGTTTTGATACCAAACACGGAGTTTTAGCCAATCAACGACGCGAAACAGGTCCAAACCAACCATTGCTCTTTGGCAAGTGCTGATAAAGGAAGAGCTTGGGACAACAATGGCGCGAACGAAGGTGTCCGCGCGCAAGGGGAAGAACGGCGGTGGCGCGCGTGAGGTACAGGTGCAGTTGCAGGTACACAACTCGGCCAAGGTGGACAAGAAGAAGGCCAAACAGAAGCTCAAGCTCAAGGCCAAGCAGAAGTACGCCGCCAAGTGCGCCAAGGAGGAGGAGAAGCGCGCGCGCAAAGAGCTCAAGCGAAAGCTGGAGAGCGGTGAGAAGGAAGATGGTGACGACGACGACGACGACGAGGGGTTCATCCAGCTAGGCGAAGAAGACGTCACGCGCACAGCTACTAGCGCTAGTGCCAGCGCTGCTGCGAATGGTAAGGCGGCAGCAGACGCAGAGAGCATCGAAGAAGGCGAGGAAGAGGATGAGAGCCGACTGATGCTCGAGTCCATGCCGTGGATGGGCGAGCGCTCGGGCTACTACAACAAGAACCTCTACCTGTGTCTGCACGAAGAGATCATGGACTTTGTAGTGTTTATGAGCCCGTCGAAGGAGGAATTGGCGCTGCGCAGCAGTCTGATCACCGAGATGACCGCGCTGGTGGCGGGGCTCTGGGACGGCGCGACGCTCGAGACCTTTGGCTCGCACCACACGCAGATGTTCCTGCCGAACAGCGATATCGACATGGTGATCTTCGGCATTCCGAGCGGCACCGGCCCGCTCTTCGAGCTCGCGGCGAAGCTCGAGGCGAACGACATGGTGACGTATCTGGAAGTGATCGACAAGGCGCGCATCCCGATCGTCAAGTTTGTGCACAAAGCCACGAATATCCAGGTGGATGTGTCGTTCAACATCGGCGGCGGGCTCGCGACCGCAGACCTCGTGAAGCACTACATGCGCGTGTACCCGGCGTTCCGTCCGCTGACGCTCGTGGTCAAGTACTTTTTGGCGCAGCGCGGGCTGAACGAGACGTTTGCCGGCGGCATTGGGTCGTTCCTTGTGCAGCTGCTGGTCGTGAGCTTCCTGCAGCACCACGGCCGCAACCTCGGCGCGGAGCACGACGACCCCAAATACAATAATCTGGGCCAGCTGCTGCTGGGCTTCTTCACGCTCTACGGCCGCGACTTCAACTACAACGACCTCGCGATCTCGGTGCGCAACGGCGGCTCGTACTTTTTCAAAGAGGACCGCGACTGGTACGACGAGAACCGTCCGTTCCTGGTCTCGATGGAGAACCCAAATGAGCCGAGTCTCGACATTGGCAAGAACTCGTACGAAGTGCGCACCGTACGTCGCGCATTCGACTATGCGCGCCAGGTGCTGACGAACGAGATCCAGCGCCGCGGCCAGTTCCACCCGCTCTCCGGCAGCATCCTGGGCACAATCATCCCGCCAGACTCACACTTGACGGACCGCGAGCCGCCCGCAGCGTTCGGCTACGACATCCTACACCATGACCCGAAGAAGACCGCGGAGATCCGGCGCCAGTACGAGGCGCGCCGCGACGAAGAAACCCGTAAGAAGAAAGAGGCGGAGGACGCGCAGCGAGAGCGGAGGAAGCAACAGCGTGGCAGCTCGCCGCCGCCCGCCAAGCGCTGGCGCGGACGCACGAGTCGGCATTACTAGAGAGAGATGAAGAGACAAGACCCCCCGTAGACTAAACTAGCCAGCTTTTTCCCCCCATTCCTTTTTTGCTCGTAGTATCTTTTTCCGATGCCAATTCCAATGGCGTCGTGTTGGAAAGGAGCATGAATCGTGTTACAATGTCTTACTATTCGATAAGATACAGCAACCGCCTGCATTATATACCATGGGTGTCAAAAGCGATAATTGCCCCCAATCAAACCAGCACTCAGAACCCAAAGACATGCAATGCTGAACAGCTCATTTGAGTGGCGCAGGTGTGTGTGAGAGCGGAGCAGATCAGCAGCAACAAGATGCACCGCCTGCGAGCACTGCGATGCGCGTCTGTACCTCGTTTTCATCAGCAGTGCTGGGCCACCACCGCACTGCGCCGCAGCAGCTCCATCGAGGAGAAGCCGTCGCCTAACAGCAGTCGTCGCCACCAATACATCAGTCTGTACCACTACACACCGCTGAAGCAGGAGCAGTTGCCCAAGCTGCGCCGCGACCTCTTCGAGCGATGGAACGACCTGCGCGTGCTCGGCCGCATCTACATCTCCCAGGAAGGCATCAATGCACAGCTCGTGGTGCCCGAGACCAAGGTGCCAGCGCTGAGAGCGTCATTTCCGATGCTATTGGAGAACGCCAAGCTCTTCTACGGCCGCGTGTTTGAGCGTGATAATGCGATGATGAAGGCCGAGGATCTCTTCCACAAGCTCGACATCCGCATCCGCGACCAGATCGTGCGCGACGGCTTCACGAAAGGCCACTTGGACCTCCAGGACTCGGGCAACTCGCTGTCACCAAACGAGTGGCACGAGAAACTCCGTCAGCGCAACGCTACGAACGACGACCAGACACTCG
>JAADVO010000334.1:0-32786 GCA_023335655.1 Globisporangium spiculum | reverse complement strand
CACTTGCTTTCACTATGCCTGCTCCTGGGTTTCCCTTTGTGACGTTTCCCTTTGACCCTAGAGCTGCTCAAATCTGTAGATCACCCCAGACAGCCAGAGCCAGATGCTAGATGCACCCACACCCGCGTCCTGTTCATTTTCGCAACTTCCCGCGATTCCACACGCGGACACTCACACCCAAAAGCTCTCTCTCTACAAGCCGAATTCATTCATCAGGCTGTACGACAAGTGGTGCAATGTCGACCAGGAACGACGGTGAGGAGATCCACAATGAGGAAGGCTTCGCGTCGCCCACGGCTGCCGACGCGGACGTGACGGGCTCGGGTCCATCATTCCGCTACAGTAACATGAACCTCATCGACACGAACGAGATGAGTCGCAGCAGCACCAGCAAAGCCGGCTCGATGCGCAACTCGGAGTCCGGTGGCGGTAGCGGCGGCGACGTGTTCATTCGCGGCTCGCTGCTCGACCGCAACATCGAAGCGATCGCACTCGGGAATGAAAAGATAGAGAAGCACAAGGATTACAAGGGGCGGATCCGGGTATGTGATAGATTACAGTATCCTCAAGAAGCTCGTGGATCTGGCTGCTTGACTGGCGATGGATGTACTCATTGCTAAATGTTGTGTGTGATGCAATGCTGTCGACAGATTTGGCCGGGCTTACTTGGAATAGTGGCTCTGCTGGGGGTGGCGGGTTTCCTGATCACCTACTATGCAATCCAGACTCACGACGCCAGCGAAGCACGCGCACAGGTGTACGAGAAGGTTCTCTTTGACAGCAAAAAAATTGTCGGGGGCAAAAACGACACGATCATTGGCGACGATATTGTCTCCGACGATGGAGTGGTTGGCAACCCGAAGAAGTACCCTGCTAGCGGTAAGTCGTGTCTTTCACGGCGGTGTTCTTGTCGAGAAACGTTGCCTGTTCTAATTGTTCCCTGTTTAAACTCTTGGTTCAATGTAGCGTGCGAGCTACCGAACTACCTGAGCAAGAATGGCCACATCTACGCTGTCTCAAAGAACGGCACTGAAGTTCCATTGAAGATCAAAGGCATCAACTGGTAAGCGGTGTTTTTTATTCTTCTGTCAATCCAACCCAGAGTATACTTTTTCTAATTGATGTTCTTGTCTGTAGGTTTGGAATGGAAACGTACGTCTCGTAGCCATCCACAAATCAAACTTCGTCATTTGTCATGCAGTAGCCAGTACTAACTTGACTATCTTGTGCGTCCTTCTACAGTGGACAAGCTATCCCTTTTGGACTCTGGGACAACAGTGAGAATGGAACAACTGCGGTAAGCTCATTGCGCCAACCTCTGCTCACTTCTGTTTATCGAGGTTATCTCACTTCGCCGTCGCTTTCTGTGATGAACCTGATATGTATAGTACCAAATTGCAACGTTCCTGGCTCAAAACAAGTTCAACGCTGTTCGCCTTCCGCTCATGGCCACCTGGATCCTCACGAACAAAAAGCCAAATGACGCCATCATCAACAAGCAAGAGAACCGAGCCATCTCAGTGAAGAACTACTTGTCACTCCTGAAGAGTATCTTGAAAGTGCTTCAGTTCCGCAACATCGGCGTGCTCCTGAGTATGCACACGCTCACGTACAACGATAACGGCAAGCTGTGGTATAACGATGATGTCAGCGAAGACGACTTTCTGAAGGCGATTGACATCTTGACTGAGAACCTTTGCTCGGACGAGTACTGGAACGTCATGGGCATCGATCTCAAGAACGAGCCATACCGCGGCACCTGGGGAGATGGCACTGCAACTGACTTCCGAGCGGGAGCGCTGAAAATCGCGGATCGAATGCTGAAGGGATGTCCTAAATGGATGGGATTCGTGGAAGGCGTGAACGGCCAGCGCACGGTCAACATCGACGGCACTGAATTTGCGTACTACGACTGGTACGGTGGCGGGTTGCAAGGCGCGAAGACCAAGGGCTTGGAATTCAGCGTGAAGGACAAGATCGTCTGGGCTCCGCACTATTACACCCCGGCAGTGTTTCCTCAGTCCTACCTGTATGGCGGCGGCACAGCTGGTGCTGGGAGCGTGATCAAGAACTACGTGGAGCTTGACGACGATTCGCTGCGTCATCGACTCAAGGTGACTATGGACGACATGTTTGGTTTCTTGGCGTCTGAGACTGGACCTGCGCTGCTACTTGGCGAGTTTGGGGGGCTCTACGCAAAAGACACACATCCGAAGAAAACCACAAAGCGCTGCACCGACTTCACCATCGAGATCATCAAGCAACCGGGTTGGGCTGGCGGGTTTGTGTGGTCACTAAACCCAGAGAGTGAATACCAATACAATCCAGCAGACACTGCGGGCAAATTCACCGAAGGTGTGGTGGAATCGGACTGGTTGCATGTGAACACAGAATTCCTAGAGGGAATGGCTGCAATGGACGACATGGAGAACCTTCGACCATTCCCATGCTTCGCAACAACGTCAAACTCTTCTTCATCATCATCAGAGTCGTCCTCGTCGACTGCTTGATGAACTCGAGTTGCTGGGTAGCAAGTGGCCTCAAGCGTTTCATTGCATGCTCTTCACATTCCCAAACTCTAGTAAATGTTGCATGTGAACCTTTCCTCATAAACGTCTTAAACTTTATTCCTTGCACTCCAACAACGAACTGTCTTTGTTTCATCTAGCTCAGCGCTTGCATATCAACCAATCCATTTGCCATTGCGGTTGCCTGCTCCTGCAGCACTGATATTGATCAAACGTAACCTCTTTGCTTCTTTCGCTACTCTTGTAGCAGTTTTGTCTGCAGCGATTCTTCAAAACTGTGGCGGAAGCGCGCGTACGCCGGCGGCAGAATGCTCACATCGCGCTTGAGGAAGCTGTCCTGGATCCAGAATTGCACAACATTGAGGAAGCTCGGACACACGACCATCACGAGCAAGAGCTCCGCGAAAGGGTACCCATGCAGCGGATGGAAGAGCAAGTCACCAAACGTGCCCAGAGGCGTTGCCGCCGCGATGAGCACTGACGCAACGATCGCCTTGGAGAACACGATGATGAGCAGCCACGTGATCAATTGTGACGCCCAGATCCTGCCGCAATAGCATCAAGACACAAGCCGTGAGCCACCAGGCCGAAGAGACTGGACCTTTCATGGCAAGAAGTACCAACTCACCGATAGGACGGAGGGTTGCCGTACTCGCCGCTTTCCTGGATCGTGATCCAGTTCATCGAGAACGCCATCTCCTGCTGCAGCCGCAGGAACGCCAAGCTCACGACCATGCCCAGCGTGCAGTCGCTGATGAAGTTCAGAAAGTACCACACGCACTCGTCCGTGACCGCCGGGAGCTGGATCGAGATGCCGAGATTGATCACATGCCCCACTGTCGCCTGTCAACCATAGAGAAAGATAGATCCACACGGCGTGAGCAGGTACACACGCAAAGCGATAAGTGAGCAGCTCAGCAACAGCAATCTAATACCCCAATCGCTTGCTTGCTGACGTCCATGATCCAAATCTGCAGCGTTCGCTTGGGACGCTCGACGTGCCGCTTGTACCAGAGCGTGCCGATCGCGATCACGCCGAGCAGGATCTGGATCACGTACGTCTCGGCGCCGGAGAGCAGCTTGCACTTCTTCACATCATCGCCCGCGGCCGCCATCGTTCAAAATACCGATTTGCGATCTATGGAGGGTGAGAGGATTGGACGGCACCAACCAGTACTCATTTGTGCTCATTTGCGCCTCTTTGAGCTCCTCCAATCTTGACGCCCTTTCACACCAAGATCCATGGAAGAAAGCTGAAACAGGTTAGTTGTGGGAACTGAGCTGGAACTGGAGCTGGAGCGTCGGACGACAAATCCATTTCGATGTGAGTGGGTGTTGTCTCTATTTGGTTTGGTCCCTAAGTTAAGTTTGATATGATGTTTGGTGCTTGACCTGACTGGCTAATGATTGACTTCGTTCATGCACGCCCATTCAATCTTGTATCTCTCTACTTACCCTTCTCGCTTGTGCGGTGCTGAATCTGGCTCAGGATCTGCAGCGACCTTCGCGACGCACCAGCCGACGGCGGGGTCTTCTTGAGCAGCATCGGGCGTCCATTCGGAGTGAATCCGCTCGAGGTCGCGAGATTTCGGGGGTGGAGCTTCTCGTTGTGCGCGCTTCCAATGTTGCTGCTTGTAGTGCTGTTGGCAGTGGTGTTGTGTATCTGATGCGGCGTATTCCTCAGCACGGAGCGAGGCTTGAGGAAGTTCACGGTCTTGTTGCCTCCACTGACCGGTATGCTGCCTTCGGTGCCACTCTTGGACTGAAGCAAACGCGGAGCTCCGTTCGATGTCCGCTGCATAGAGCCATTCGGCGTCTCGTACTTCCCCTTTGAGCCGCTGGAGACGAACTTGGGGCGACTGCCATCCATGACAGGCGACAGGAACGACGCATCGCCAGGGGACTGGGTGACGCCGCTGGGTTTCAATGGGAAGAAACCATTTTCTGTTGTCTCAAAGTACTCCAAGTCGTCCAGATGCTCATAGATCTCACGGAACGTTGGACGAACGCCCCAGCCTGTACATCGCATGAAGAGACGGTAGTACGGCCCGAGACGCTCCTTTGCAGCATCCGGGATCTGCTTCACGACCAAATCTTGCAGCAACTTGTGCAGACTCCGGGTCTCCAAGCATGTTGGCGGCACGATTTCTCCGACAAGGAAGCGGTACAGGATCTCTCTTCCGAACGACCCGACGTCGCAGTTCTTGTAGAAGCTGAAGCCTTCGTCCAGGATCTTTGGTTCAGTGGACGGCACTTTGATGCGGCCGAAATCAGAGAGTTTCACCACAGGCTCCCATTTCTTCTCGTAACCCTTCGGAGGCGTGCGCAGCAGGATGTTGCGGCACGCCAGATCGCCGTGTGCAACGTTCACTTGGTCGTGCAGCAGCATCATCGGTAAACAAATCTGTCGGAGCATCCCCTTGGCTTCGTTGAGCGACAACGTGAATCGGCGCTTGGATGTTCCGCCGCCAGTGTTCGTGCCGTACCTTCGCAGGTAATCGCTGAGCTTGCAGTCCATGACCTCGAGCGCGATGCATGTGTGCTCGATGCCATCGCACAGACCAAGGCACTGCACGAACCCCTGCATGTGACGCACTTTCCGCAAGTAATGGAGCTCCACTGCACTTCGACGCTTCGCTTCTTCTTCTGGGAAACCTTCGTGTGGCTTTGCTCGCTTCAGCGCCACTTTCTGTCCGCCGATCACTGCCGCGGACACTTTCCCGTCTGTTCCTTCACCGTAGACACCGCCGGTGTATTCCACGTCTACGTCGCAATTAAATAAGCCGACGTCTTCGATCACAGACGTACTCGTAAACTCCGTCGACGACGCCAACGAGAAGTCCACGACGTGGTTCTGCTCTTGGGAGCAGCTCAATGGAGGCGCTGTTTCGCCGACCTCGGATTGCTGGGAGTCGAGGATCTGCGTGTCACATCCGCCATCGTCTTCTTCTTCCATCTGACCTGCTGCGGGCTCCGACATCTGAGAATCGTAGAGCTCCTGGGTAAGCACCTGGGAACTTGGAATAGCAACATCAGCAGCAGTGTCCTCAATGCTGGCGTCATTTTCTGTCTTCCTAGAGATATCTTCTGCTGTGACTGGAGTCGGTGGAGGAAGCGCTGCTTTCATCGGCGTGACTGGATTTCTCTGCAGCTGGTCGTGAGCTGTGGACTGTTTCTCTTCAGCATCACCACCTTCATCGTCGCTGCCGAATTCAAGGGTTTGCTGGGTAGGTGCGGATGGGGTGTCGCTCTTCGCTGGGGTGTTGGCGCGCTTCACTGGTGTCACCATAGAATTGAAGCTGACGACAGGAGACTGCAGCATCCGCGATCCAGGACGTGACGACTGGTCCTTGGATGGGGTTGTAAATGCCGAGCGCGGCTGTTCTTCATTCTTCAGCATGACACCCACTCCTTCCAGTCTCTGCTGTAATTTTTCGGTCGCCTTGAGGTTCTTCTGTAGTTTCAGCAGTGCGAGGGCTCTGTTCTCTGGTCGCTCCTCGCGCTCGGGTGAGAACGAGATCATGCGCTTGCGGTTCGACACAGACGAACTGCTCTGTGCTATCCCCCTTGCAGGCACGCGCTTCGGCTTGACCATTGGGATGCCATTCTCAGCTGAACTCGCAATCTCACTACCTGACCCGGCAGCAGCAGCACTAGCATCTGCCATGACTGCGTCCATCGCCTCGACTCCAATCGACGCTGGGACAGCCTTCTCGGGGGTCGGCACGGCCACCTGCGGTGCTGGTTTCATTCGCTTGATCTGTGGTGGTGATTGCAAATCCTTCTTTGTGGGTGTTCGCTCCACGACACTGCCTACTGGTACCTTCCCGCCAAATGATGCGCCAATGATGACTTTTGGTCGCGCACTCGGAGATGCCACGCCCAACAGTGTTCCTTGTGAAATTGGTGCCGCAGATGATGATACCTTGCTTCTTGTCGGCGTACTGAGATTCATGTTCACGCGCTCGTTCTCGGCGTTCTCGCTGTTGGTGTGTTGGATCTGCTGCTGCTGCTGTGGGAGCTTCACGTTCTCGACCGCGACCGCCGCCGCGCGCTCGCGTGCGCGTTTGTAGCGAGCGCGGCGATCCTCAAGCTCGAGCTGCGCTGTTCTTCGCGTGCGGCGGCGGTCCACGAACGGCTCGACCGGCACCGGCGACTCGTTCTCCCCATTGCGGAACATGGCGCTGCGATGGATGCTCGATCGATCGATCTGCTTCGAGTCTTCACGCTTGTTGAGCTCGCGACGTTACCCACAGTGAGTGAGTGAGGAAGGGCGGTGCACTAACTGAGAGCGCGAATGACCAACACTGCTTGCTTTTTGGCGCGCAAAAACTTCGGCATATCTATAAAAAAGTTATACACGCGCTTTGAGCCAGAGCTTGTAAGCCAAACACGTGCTTCTTCGAGGAATGCACAGTTTTGCGCAAGGACCTCAAAGTATGTGTCCCACATGAGCGATAAGAGTGACTCCCACGGACAATGTGTACCACGCTATTCCAAAATTAACTGAAGTAAAGTAGCGTTGTTCACTCTATTTTTGGTCGTTGAACTTGGTGATTTGTTTTTGTTGCCGCCAGGTTCGCTCCAAATCCGCATTTCCGCATTTGACAGACAAGACAACAACAACAGCAAGAATGCTGGCGATCCGACACGCAGCAAAGGCACGAGTGGCTCTGGCGTCAATGCGAGCCCCGTCCATCCTGCGCGCGACAATGGTGACGAGCGCCGGCAACAAGAAGTTCTACATCCTGCAGTACAGCTACACGCCCGACATCCTGGAGAAGCGCGACCCGTTCCGCGGCGAGCACCTGGCGCTCGCGAAGGCGCTCAAGGCGGAGGGCAAAGTGGTGATGGCCGGCGCGCTCGTCGACCCCGTGGACACGGGAGTGTTCATCTTCAGCACGGCTGACAAGCGCGACATCGAGGAGTTCGTGAAGAAGGACCCGTACGTGAAGAACAATCTCGTGACGGCGCACACGATCCGTGAGTGGATGGTCGCAGTCTAAGTGTGAAGAGCGCTTGAGCGGAGCGAACCATTTGGAGCTCTTCGCTGGCTAATATTCAAGACAGAAAGGCAAGGCAAGGACACAAGAATCAAGAAACAAACACTCACTGGTATTACCATTCTATTATGCATTGCGCCGCTTGTGTGACTCGCTCGTATCAAGGACTAACAACCACTAACAAGCGTTGTGCGCAGTGATGGGAAATTGACGAAAAGGAAAGAAAAACAATGACTGCTGGGTCATCCGCCATAACACACACACAAAATCAGCTCTGGTTGCCATTCCTGCTTTACGAAGCGGCAAATGGCTCGTCGTTGATGAAGCGCCGCATCATATCCAGCGCCGCCGCAGGTTGGTCGCTCGGCACCAGGTGGCCCGAATTCAGCACCACGACGTAGCTCATGTTGCCGCTCGTCTTCGCGAGCCCAGCCACTTCGTCGTTGATGAGCCACGGCTGGCGCTGCGCCGCTCGGTAGTCCACTGTGCCCGTCCACGCCAGTCGGTCGATCATGCGACCGACGCCCAGGTTGTTGCACGCCGAGCCGTCCATGTTGCCCGCATAAAAGAGGAATTTGTAGTTGTCCAGCAAGTCGCGGAACGTATCGATCGGGACGTCGAGCATCTCATCTGCGAGGAGATGGCGCGCGATCGCAGGCGCGTTGGCAGAGATACCGAAGGACGAGCCGTCGTTGGAGATCCACGGCGTGCCCAGCGGGACGTTCAGCGCGCTGCGCACCGCGTCGTTATTGAAGTAGTTGGACAGCACGACGGTGAGCTCATCGAACGCGTTGCCCTTCTTTCGAATGTCGTAGATGAAAGGGTTACCCGCGCTCTCGTAGATCTGGTTGTGGGTGTGATGACAGCAAACAATCGTGAGTCAAACAGCAAACAATCGGTCAAGACGTCATCATCATGACAACGCGTGCATGTCGGCAAAAACTTACCGAGTCGGTGACCGCTTGGCAGATCTGGAAAGCGTCCACGTGGCGGCCCTGGCGGTGGAACTCCTCACAGACGCTGATGTCCGCATTCGCCTTCTCGTACTGCTGCGAGTCGATCAGCCCCAGCGCGATGGCAAAGTCTGGCACCGAGCGCGTCTGCAGCACGGGCCACATCTGGCCATTACCGATTGCAATGCCAGTCAAGTTAACCCGCACGTCCGGCTCATTGACTGGCTGCGGCAGCGAGTTCTTCACGTGGATGTAGTGCGAGATCGATGGAACGTACTTGCCGGCGTACGACTCGCCGCAGATGTACACAGGGTTTGAAGCGTACTCGGGGTGGCGACGGAGGAAGCCCTGGATGCCGCGATACAGTTGCTGTGCCAGCTGGTCCTGCGTGTTCACGTACCCGTTGTCGTCGCGCACTGACGAGTACCCGGTGCCCACGGGTTGATCGAAGAAAAGCATGTGGCCCAGGTTCGTCCACGAGTGCGGGTGTGGGATCAGCTTCCCCTCGGGCGTGATTCGGTACGGACCCATCTCCGTCAGCAAACCTGTCATGGATGACGCGCCTGGTCCACCGTTGAGCCAGATCAGCAGTGGCGTCTCCTCGTCCACGACCACTGGATCGCGCGCTTCGAAGAACCAGTAAAAGAGCTTCCCAACCGCTTGCTTGTTGACTGTGATTCGCCCAGCATACTGCAATAAAAAGCAAGAGCATCAGTACCTCTTTTTTTGGGGGGGGGTAACAATAGGCGAGGCGACCACGAATGGAGATTACGTACTTGCTTCTCTAAAGGCGCACCAAAGCCAGGCACAAAGTCCACGTGGTCGTCCTTCTCTTCACCGCCGTCGTGGCTCTTTTCTGCTTGGGGACGGCCAAGCAAATCGATACTCTTCAAGCTCGCTCCACCATCACCGCCAGTTTTCTCGTGCTGTGTTGAAGCTGCTGCTAATGAGGTTGCAGCTGGAAGCACAGATGACGAAGATGCAGCAGCTGATACAGATGTCTTTGCTGCAGACGCCTCGGATGGACCAAAGCTTCCAGTCGGAGTCGCTGATCGCAGCGCCGAAGATGCTCTCGCATAACTCTGATCACTCCCACTACTGTCAGGAATACTGCCACTACTCGCGTTCGCCGTCGCGCTCTCGGCGACGCCGTTCTGATCCGTCGGTAATCGCACGTACACGCCAAAGTACAGGATCACCGCGACCGCTAGCACCACCGAAGTTATCGTTCGGATGCGGCGACGCATGCCGCTACGGCGCTGCTGCTGGAGCTGGTGCTGGTGCTGCTGCGAAGAGCTCCAGCCACTCCCACTGTCTGACGGGATCGAGCCCGCTTGGCGAAGCGGCGTGGACTCGTTCATTGGGGATCCGACCACACACAGAGACAGATAGACACACAGACGCACGCTCTTTATATGAGGCTTGTATGGCTTTCCGCGCGCGCGTATCGGAGAATAGCGCAATCGAGGGAACGAGCACCGGCAGACCGCGTTCTCTCTTGTGAGCTGCCGCGTTTTTTCTGCTTGGGGGAAATGACTGGGGATCTTTTTGGCTTGCTTGCCCACCCTTGCCAGGAAAGAAAATAGAAGGTGGCGTCACTCTCACTGTGTACTCTCACTTAAGTGCGAAACCCCGTCTTTTGTGATACTATGTAGATCTATTTCTAGAGGTTTTTGATGCTGATTGGCTGCACCCAGCAAGTGCGTCAGTGTGCGTCATACCTGTCTCAGGCTGTTTGATGGGTGTCCAGTATGCTCCTACGTAGGTTGACGCACACTATTTCCACTTCCAAACTCGGATTTGGCTCGGATTTGCTTATGAGCAGCAATTCAATGATGATGACGAAAATGGGTGAAGCTTCATTCGTAAGGAGCATTTTGATGTGTCACGCATGTCGCTAGCTTCATTGTGGGGATTGGTTGATGCCTGGCTGCTCTCCTTTCCCGCGCTTTCATTTACATACCGGCTACGTACCATTGCCACTTACTGAATCTGAATCTCTGTCTCTGTCTTCCTCTTCTCCTAGTCTACCTACCTGAATCACTGCAAAGTGAGCGCATCGACCTGCTTCGCGAGCACCTGCGCACGCTTCTTGGCGACCTGCATGCACGCATGCAGCGTCTGCGGCGTGATGATCGAGCCGCCGGGCTTCTGCACACCGCAGAGCTGCTCTTTCGTGTTGTACGTGATGCTAAACGTCGCATTCGCGAGCTCCTCTTCCTCGCTCGTCGGGTCGATCAGCACCGTGTCGTTCACGAGCGCGAAGCTCGTCGCGTACGCGCTGTGCTGGAGTGGCAGTGACGTCCCTTCCTCCTCTGAAAAATGCAGCATGCGAGGTAGGAGAGATAGGAAAAAGCAAATCATTAGACTTGATGGGCTCGTTTGGCAAAGTGGCACAAAACCATGTGAATTATAAAACGAGAGCGAACCTGATTGGATGGACACAACGGTATCCACTTCGTTGATCGACACTGCTGGGAGCTTGAGCGTCTTGAGCGCCGCCATGATCGACGTGAGCGCCGCGTCCAGCACGTTGCCGTCGTGGTCGATGCAGTACACGTCCACCATGAGCTTCCACGCGGACTTGCCCTTCTCAATGCTCAGATCCGACATCTCCACCACTCGCGAGCTGGTCATTCGAAACAACACATACCACACCACACACCAATTGATGTAAACATACAACGCCTGATGGATCACAACCATAAAACAATTGCGAAATCCAAATCCAAATACATACCCAATAATAATGTTGGTGAGTTGACTCCCGATGCTCTGCGCTTCTTCTGATGGACGCCCGAGGCTGAATCGCGTAGAACACAGCGGCGTGAGGTGAACCTGGACAGCTACATCACGTAAAGCATAGACCCATCGGTTAGTGCATGTACTAGCGTTTACACGTATATCGACTTGCTGCCAATGCAATTCCATCGTATAAATGAACGCACCAATATCGCCCTGGTCTGGCGTCGAGACAGCAGGCATGCCCACCGCCAGTTTGATCGCCGTGATCATGGACGTGTTGCCGAGCTTGACGAGACTCGAGCTCGCCGCGGTGTGCACGACGTTCGTCTGCAAGTGCACGGGTCGCGCGGTCTCTGGAGCGCGCGAGTCGGGACGCACGTTGCTCTCCAGACACTTACGCATGTACTCTGCCGGGAAGAGCTTCTTGTACATGTCGGCCGTGAACGAGAGCGTCACTTCCGGCGCCGCCGCCGCCGCAGAGGTCTTGGTCGCCGCCATTCTCGCTGCTACGTCTGTTGCTTTTGGAGTCCTTGTCTCGTGCGAATTGCGATTGCCCTTCCAACCAAAAGCAATCACTTGTTAAAACCGGTGATGAGCACCCGTCACGGTTTTAAATGAACATGGTTACGAGCGTCGACTTAAAGGAGATGAAAAAGTCGACTACTTTTTGTGTATTTAACAAAGAAATCAACATTTTTAGGATAACTTCCTATCTCGACCTCAATACTTGAGAAAAACAGGATTTGCCACCCCCACCTCAATCGAAGCCCTTAGAGTGCATGCTTCCAAATAAACGACTATCGTTTGTTGGGCAAAAGCCACTTGGTCGTGATTGAACCACAATTGTTCACCAGAATGACGAGCGGAGTGGAGGCGATTCGCCTCTATCGCGCCATCTATCGCGTACGTATCCGGCCGCACATATTCTACAGACATACCCACATGCCAGCTCATATGCTCCACGTGCGTCGCTGTTGCTTTTGGTCTGTTGTCCGGTGCGCAGGCTGCTGCGAAAATGCCGACTCGCGACCGCCGTGACTACGTGCGCCGACGACTGCGCTTCGAGTACGACCAATGCCGAGAGGAGACGCGTCCCGAGCGCATCGAGTAAGTGGTTCGCTGTGCATTTGCTAGTAGCTTCTGCGAGCTTCAAGGTCATGCGCATACATAGATACTAAGTGACACGCGTTCTAATCACTCATGCGCTGCGAAATGTGTTTGCTTGTTGCTCTATTGTACTGTAGTTTCCTGTTGCGATTGGCAGAGACCCAGGTATGTTGCTTTGCATGAGTCACTCACTACATTACTATGCGACTCACAATGGCTCGCTATATCATATGTGCGTATGTGTTTGCTGCAGCTCGAGACCGTGCAGGTGCAAGCAGAGCACCTCGCGAGCACGTTCTCCAGTCCCGACTACCATCGCACCTGAACCGGAGGAGCCTACAGAGAAACAGCAGACAACGAAGGCGATAAGGACAAGTACTAAGAGAAGACCAATATAAACCCAGCGCCTCTGTAGGCTGAGCAGACCGAATAGAGAGATCCATATATCACAGTCACCACTCAAATGCTGCTTCTTCTTCTGTGCCGACGCGTCGACGCTCTCTACTCTTCCCAGCCAAGCACCTGCCTTTATAAAAGCCATTGCAGTTGACATCCATGCAACCACAGCTCTTACTCCACATGTCACGAAAGGTTAACAGTGTTCTATTATGATGTACAGAATTGCTTATAAACGCGCGAGTGCTGACTAGCTGGCCTTCAGTTCTATAGGACGCGTCTCAACGTCTATGGCTTCTGTGCGGCAGCCACTTTCTTCTTGATGTAGTGGAGCAGCACGGCCGCGGGGCGCTCCTCGTAGCTCTTGAGCGTCTCGTGGCTCGAGAGCACCTGGTCGCCGTTCAGGCGGTTGAGCAGCGTCACGCACACGACCGCCACGGGGATCTTGAGCTTGTAGCAGAACGCCGCGAAGCCGCGCGCCTCCATCTCGATGTTCTTCACGCCATGTGCCGACGCGTGCTGGAGAAAGTTCATCTTGTCCTCCGCGGTGTACTCGCAGATGGCGCCATCGAGGCGGCCCTGGCCTTCGTAAAAGTCGTTGCACGTGAGCGTCTTGCCGACCGCGTACGGCAGCTGGAGCTCTTCCGCCGACTGCGTGATCTCATCTGTGACCTGCTTGGTGCAGATCGCCGGGCGGCGCTGGATGTCGCCGAGCACAGGCACTTCATGGATCGCCTCCATCTTGTTGTTCACACCTTCCGAGGTGAACACGACGGTGCCGCCCTCGACGCCCACGCCGCCGCTCGTGCCCATGCGGATGTACACGGTGTCGTGCGCGCCGGCGTACTCGAGCAGCTTGGTCACTTCGTGGAGCAAGATCGACACGGACGGCATGCCCATGCCGTGGTTCGCGATCAGCACGGGGCCGACCTTGAAGAGCACGTAGCGGGACGTCGAGCCGATTGGCGCGAGCGAGTACCCGAACGGCGTGGCAATGCCGAGCGCCTCTGCCACGCTCGCCGCGAACTGGGTCATGCGCTCGGCGCTGCCGCCCGTCACAAAGAACTTGACGTCGCCGAAGAGGTTGACCACGCGCTGCTTCTCCTCGGCGGAGCACGTGAGGCCGATGTGGAAGAGCACGTCGTTCTCCATGGAGCGCAGGTGGCTGTTAAGCACATGGCGTGGGGTGGTGGCGGCCATTATGATGATTCTGGTGCTTGAGGTGGAGCTTGGGGCTTGAAGGCACGCACTTGACGGGTACGAAGCAAATTCGCGAGTGAGCATGGGGTCGATCGGATGTGTCATTGCGCGCTGGGGACGAGAGAGTGGGAGAGAGGCTCTCCGGCCTTGTGGCTTGACTGATCTGATAGATTTGCATGCAGACTTGCTGTTGTGTTGTTTGTGTGTTGCTGCATGCACGCGACACGCACGTTGAACTTTTTCATGCATTCAGAGGCGCAGATGCGGTGCAGAAACAAGGCTGTGGCATGCGTCAAGCGCGCGTGACCTGCTGCTTGTTGTTGTTTTGACTGGCTGGCGCACGTGCAAGGAAGGGTATGTATTGCGCTGATGTCAGCGGGTGGGTGGGCGTTGCTGTTGCTGGTGATTTCATACCGGAAGAGAGCCGAGGAACTCAACAAAGGCTCTGGATAGACAGAGGGCACAGATTCATGCTCATGCCTAACATCCAACATCGTCATGTGTGCGATCCAATGATTGGATGTGGTGTTGATGTGCCACCATCGCGTTCGTTTGCATTTGTTGCATAATTGAAGGAATTTTACAGAAGCAGGTGGGCTCAAGGTGTAAAGCGCGCCTAAACAACTGAAAAAACTCAGCTTTTGATAAAAGATTGGTAATTTTGTGCCGTGTTTTGTTTTTTGTTAGTGCGTGACTTTGGTCTGACTTCTGTGATGTGACTCATGGCTCCAGCTGGTGCCACAGATTTCTATATATAACTTGCTGAAACGGCATACGCATACGGATAAATGGAGTTATACACGCAAAAATTGTACTACTCGAGTCAGTCATGAGACTCGAAAAGTATCCAAAATGCGTCCTACCGGATATACATTATCCACAAATGTATATTTCTGATATCCAGAGTCAATCAAGTCGAGCTAATCGGTGGTAGCAGTCACTCAGATTTAGCGCTTCGCACGTTGCTCGATTTTGCTGAAAGTCAACCCTAACCCACTACGTGGAAAACTTCTCAAAAATAATGCTTCTCAAGTTTGCCATTACACGAGATGTCTCGTGTAGTGACGGGAAGCTGCAGAGAGACTCAATCTGCAATACTCGGCGCTTGGGCGGCGTCTTCGCCAACTCGAACATCAGCATCAGCGTATGCGCTTCCAAATGTGTAATCCCGCAGAGCACGATCGCGGCGGCCGAGTTCTCTGCTGAGTCTCAAATGGTGCGACGCGGTTCACAAGCATTCCCATCAAGAAACGAAAAGAATTCGAGAACGCATTAAACACGTGTATATATATTACTGCTCACAACTTCTTCGTTTAATGTGCCATTGTCGGGAATGCTCGCCGATTAGAGAGGAGAAACTCAAAAGCATTTCTAGGACATACAATAGAGGGGAGGGGGGTTCACGCGTCTTCCTCGACGCGCTTCTTCTCGTTAGAAGACTGACAGACGGACGGACTGGCTGACTGGCTGACTGGCTGGACAAGACAGCGACGCGCGCACAGATAAGGTGCTTATTCGCAGAGCTGGCCACCTGGGATGGTAGGCGCCAACGAAGTCTTGGCTCCGCCGGTCGCCTTCGTGGACGCTGGCGTGACCTTTGGGGTCGCGGAGGCAGTTGTGGCGGCAGGCGCTGGGGTGGTCGTGGTGACCTTCGTGGCGGCGGCTGGGGCCGCAGTGGTGGCCGCTGGCGCGGTGGTGGCCGCTGGCGCAGTGGTGGCTGCAGCGCAGGTCGAACCCTTCGCGTCTGGGGCCGAGAGCACGTGGTCTGGAGTGGCTCCCTCGGTCCACTTGCAGCATGGGTCGCCGAGCGCGGCGCCGACCGTGATGGACGCGCCAGGCCAGTTCTGCTTGCAGACCGCGCTCCAGGACAGACCCGCCTTGGAGAACATCGTGCCGAACGCCGTGTAGTCGTCCGAGGTATGTCCGAGCGACTTGCCCATGGCCTCGCCGTTTGGGATCTTGGCGCTGTACGCCGGCTTGGCGGCGGTCTGCGAGACGAGCACGGCGGCGCAGGCGGCGAGGACGGCGATCTTGACGTTGGCGAACATGTTGCTGATTGGGGAGAACGAGCTGGTTGCCGGGCTGTTTGGTTGTTGTTGGCTGTGGTGGAAAGTGTGCAAAATGCGGAATGAGCAGTAGGTAGCGACAGCTTGGGGCTGATTGATTGCCAGGGCCTGACCACCAGCACTGGGCACCATCGCTACGATGGCCGCGCATGTAGAATCGAAGCGAAGCGGCGGTCGTAACACCCGAGCCTGTAGGGACGGGAGGCATGCGCACACCCGCTTGGGGAGCAGATGGCGGCACCGCACCTTTGTGTCCTGCGCGATCAACGATCAACGATCTCATCTGATGATTGAGAAGAGGGACGGCGCCGAGAGTATACAAACTGCCAGTCTGACGGCGCGAAGAGAAGGCGACGCATTAATCAAGTCAGTGAGCGGGAACACGGCTTGGCTTCTTCGCGTTATCCATCTGCAGCTGGGTTATCTTTTCCAGAGCTGTCACCTTGTGAATCGAGTACAAACAGAAAAGCAATGTATGTATTCAGTTTAAAAGGCTGCAGGTGATAGCCATTTGAGTCTTATTCCAGTTGTTACTCGCTTTAAAAAGTATGCTGGTCTAAATTGCTCCAACTTGGAAATAGCCAGCTGTTGAAGCAGACACTTTTGCAAGATCAGCGGAATCTGCGGGTGCTGACTTTTTCTCTCTTGCTTTCACTATGGTCGCCCATCAGTTGACTAACGGTAGCACACACCCAGCCATATGGCTGCGCTCGTTCCGTCGGTCCATCTGGGATCAAGAAAAGAAAGTGCGCGGCAGATCGCACTCGCAACGGCACGGCCGCCAGCCAAGAAAGTAACCAGCAGCCAGCTGAGAGCTCTTGAGAATGAATTACTCGAGGCAGCGTAAACCCCCCAGCGTCCTCTAGTCACTCGCAATGCTTCGAGCCAGCGCACTACATTGTAATAGCACTCGACTGACTCAGCAGCTTCTGCTAGGACGGAAGGAATTTGAGACCGACTTGGCCAGCACAACAACAGCAGAATCAAAATATACAGTCAGACGAGTCGAAATTGCAAACATCAATAAGCCAAATCACATCAAGGGACTGCTCTGTGCCTCTTTACAGTCAGCGAATGAGCCGCGACGCAGCGCGTTATTGTTGATCGTACGAATTGCATGCGACCAGCTGGCAGGTCATGTAGGGGCTGTAGTATTTTGCTATATTATCATTACAGAGAACGAGGGTCGAGAACAAACTCCCACCAATTAAAATTAATGAATGCGACGGGTTGTGCTCCGCATTGTAAGAAAAATCGGGTCCTGTGCAAAGCCGGTGGGTGACGATAGCGCTGGCACACACAACCGCTAGGTAACGTTTCCGAGATCCTCAAGCGCAGCAAACAAGTGCTGTGCAAACTTCCGAAGGCATGGCACGGCAGTGCCTCCAAACGAATTAAACCGATTCTTTGACTGCAATTTTCCCTCCCCAGGTTGTCTGGATGTGATTTGCCTACCACTGACTGCGTGAGAGTGATTTGAACCATCACTACGCTCTTGATAACGTGGCGTGAAGCAGACGCCTCTGTAAGGTGTGTCCGATGCTTGTACATTGCTTATATGGATGGTCGCTGCTGTGCAGCGACACCTTCCAAGTGAGCTTGTGCGTTGACGTCGAGGCTGCATATCTAGGATATTTGGAGGGGTATACGTTCAGCCCAGACATTCGCGCTATACCCTGTACCTCCAATGTGTGATATACATGATATAAAGGTAATCCTCCCCTATATGATATCACGTAACACAAAATTCCAAACCAACCTTCGAGTTCGATCCAACCGTTGAGTTCGCTCTTTCATCATCAAGCGAATGCACCGAAAGATCTGCGTCTGGCACCAGCGTCCTCCTCCGTGTCTCGCGCAGCTCTCCCAGCGTCGCTCTGCATTGCTACTCGCTACTACACATCGTCCTGACCTACGACCATCCACTGCTTGCACTCGTTCCAAACACACCATGTCGACGCCTGCAACGCCCGCCACAAAGACCCACTCGAACCTGTTCTGGACCGACCCGGCGCAATTCCGCGCGACGGTGCCACGACTCGCCGTGCTGTTGTTGAACGCGTCGCACTGCTCGTGGCACATCAAGAAGCAGATCAGCCCGCATTCCAAGATCCACGCGAATGAGCTCTTCTGGAACCTGTGGAGCAATGCCCAGCTCACGCTCTGCGCAGATGGCGGCGCCAACCGCCTCTACGACCGCAGCGTCAAGGTGGAGGCGGAGGATCTGGTGATCCCGCAGTACATCAAGGGCGACTTGGACTCACTGCGAGACGACGTGCGCGCATTCTACAGCGAGAAGGGTACACAGATCATCCAGGACCCGAACCAGGACAACAACGACCTCGATAAGTGCATGGAGCTGATCTACGAGCTGCAGGAGCGCGAGCCGGAGAAAGGCAAATTCTCGGTCATGATCTTCGGCGCCATGGGCGGACGCTTTGACCAGGAGATGCAGAACATCAACGCGCTTTTCCGCTGGAACGACCACTTCCAGCAGGTTGCGTTGCTCTCGGAAGAGACCACGGCGCGGCTGCTTCTGCCAGGGTTTCGCCACGTGATTGAACCGAACTTCCACTTTGAAGCGCGAACGTGCGGGCTCATCCCTGTCGACGGCGCCTGCACTTCCACGACGACGACGGGGCTCAAGTGGAACTTGGACGGCCAGGAGATGAAATTTGGCGGTCTGATCAGCAGCTCCAACCACGTCGACGGCGCGCACGCCGTCGTCCACGTCGAGAACTCGCACCCGCTGATCTGGACCACCGAGCTGAAGAAGTAGAGTCAAGTAAGTCGTTGTTCGTTCGTCCTTAATAGTTATATTCGTTACCGTTGAATCCCATATCATGTTGTTGCTTTTGACGAGTCGTCCGCTTGTCCTCCTGTTGGTATTGTAGGCGTCATCGTCGTCGTCGTTGTCTTCAGGAGGACGTTCTCCAACTCCACCTGCCGCAGCCGCTCAAAGACGCCGACCATGCACTGCTCGATCTGCACGTCCACCTCGTCGCGCTGCTTGACGTCCTGCGCGATGCGCTGCACCTCCTCCTCCATCATCTTCTTCTGCACGTACGACTCGCACGTCTGCTGCTCCACTTCGTAGAGCTTGACGTTGTACAGCGACAGATTCTGCGAGTGCTCGCTCTCGATCTGCGCGAGCTTCTTCTCCATCAGCTGCAGTAGCTCGCGTGCGCTCGAGTTGAGCTGCGCCGGGTTCTCGTACAGCGTCTTGGTCTTGAGGCCCAGTAAGTGCTGGAAGTCCTTTTTCATCTTCATGTAGTTGAGTTTCTGACGCTCGGATTCCGACAATGCATCCTGAAGTTTGCTCTGTAGACGGTTTACGATCTGGCGCGGGGTGGACGATTTCCCTCCTCGTCCTGAGAACGGCAATGCGGAAGAGCTGAGAGACTGAGTCTGCTGAAGCTGGCGTTTTGCAGTGTCCAGCTGGCCGGAGAGATCTTCGATGCGGATCTTCAACGAGGTGATCGTTTTGTCTTGCTCCGCAGCCAAGTGGCGAAGGTAGTCAAGCTGCTGCTGGTCTATCCGCGTGACGCTCTCAAGTGTCGGAGGATTTACCAATGAAGGGATGTCTCCAGCGATACTCTGTAGCTGCAACAGCTGGGAACATGACGCACATACAAACCCTGCGTTGGTGTTCACTGCAGCAGCTGATGCTGGTCCGATTTCTTCTTCGTCGCCTTGGTTCCCGCGATTCGACTCCGACTTGCTTGAAGCAAGAGGTTGGAAAGAATTGTTCTTGTTGGTGATGACCGTCGGTTCTTTTTCGAGCTGCTGCATTTTCTTCACCAGCTGCGCATTCTCCTCCTTCAGCTTGGCGACATGCTCTTCGGTCTGCAGGTTTTTCCTGTAGAGCTTCATCATGACCATCTCAGCGACCTGGAGACGCTGTCGTGGCGAGTTGAGATTCCTCTCTTCGGGAGCTGGAACTGGTGTTTGTTTCAACTCTGAAGCAGTGGCTGTTGGGGTTTCAGGTCCTCGCACTGATGAAGGTGTGCTTTGTAGACTTGGATCATCATAAGGCGGCTGAACTGAAGTTGACCGAACCTGATTGGATGTAGAGGCGGAGGCGGAGATCTTGTTCGGAAGTAGCCCTCCGTGGGCAAACACGAGCGCAGGAGCAGAGTTCTGCCTGTGCATTCATTCAGACAATGTCAAACTCAATACGGGTCCATCTTTGATAGCGTTGAGAGATGTTCGACATACCGCTGCTGTTTGAGATCGTACTCGCCCTTGATTTGATTCAGCTCCTGCATCGCCAGCTATTCATTCAAGACACACCTGAGTCTTGCGTTTTCTCCAGCAGATCTTGAACGTGCTGCTTGATACAAGAGAGCTTGCTCACCTCAAATTTGGAGTTCACATCCCTGCCAGGTACGTGCAAGTTTCCTTTCTCAGTTCGACCAGGAGTCTCGCGCATGTTTCCAGGATAAAAGAGCCTGATAGAGTTGTTGCTGTTGTCGTTTGAAGCGCTCTCCTGATGCTTGTTCTGTTGGAATGACAATGGTTTCGACGCTTTCAGCTGCATCAGAAAGCAAAGATTATCAGCTCATATTACTATCATGAGCAACAGACATTTCATTGTTTGATGAGGATACCTTCTCGTGCCGCGGTCGAATAAATCGCGAAGAGGACGAGCTAACAGTAGCAGCAGTGTGTCCAGCTCTTGTGATTGCCTTTGCGTTTGGCTGATTGTTCGAATTGCTGCTGCGTCCCCCGCTTGCAAACACCTCCGACTCTTCCACAATATCGACGTCTTGGTCATGGTAATAACCATCTCTCTGAGAACCCCGCTGTTCTGTTGCTTCCCGCTCGGCGCTGCTATTTACTTTTCGCTCCTGTGGCTTTTGGTGCTGTGGAAGCCGCTGGACCGAAGCGTCAGTCGCGAAGAACCCTCCTTTGCAGTGCATGGAGCGCTGCGCTGGGAGGAAGAAGCCTCCAGAGAACCCCTGCGCCATCGTGAAGCCTGTGACTTGATGGCGTGAATTCCCCGTGATTGACTGACACAAATGTGTCAAGAACCGCCACCAGCACCCATGTCAATCAAAGCTATTTCTGGTGGTGAACCTACATTGGTGTACATAGAATAGAGAGATGATGTGGTCCAGTCACTCACTCATTGCCCCTCTTGAATTCCTTCGTAAGCGAAGAAACCCCGACAGCCTCTGCTGTTGTGGCCCATCTGTTTGCATTGCGAGCACTGCTTGAGTTTGCCCTGCTGGGCTGCTGATCCGGTTGATATTCTCGCACGCTTTCCGGCAGAAGCATCAATTGTTGGAGGCGCAACTGCTATTGTTGCTGGCTGCGCTGCTGGTTGAACTGCTACAGGCTCTTGGAATCCTTCGAAAACGCCACGAACGGGACATCCTCTGCTGTTGTGACCCGTCTGGCTGCAAAGCGAGCACTGTCGGACTTTCCCTCGACTGATCTTTGTAGCTGTTGATGGCCTCACACGCTTTCTGGGACCCATTAGAGGCACATGTGCTGCTGCTGCTGGCACTGGATACGACGGGGCACTTATACTCGTGATGCGGTTGACCTGTGCCAGGATCTCGGCTTGCATCAGCGGCGTCACAGCGAAGAATCTTTCGCGCAGTCTGAGGATCGCTTCGTCGAATGGAGATAGGGGGACCGCACTTGGCATTCCCGCTGACGGAACTGGCGGCGGCAAATCCCTTGGTAGCTCATTTGACCTATCGAGGCGTTCAACCAGCCAGAAGCGGTGAAAATCCGTGAGCTCAAACGGCTCGTTCTGCACCACGCGATCACGGATCACATTGAACGAAGGCAACCCCATGCTCACAAAGTACTTATCGCTGTACTGCAGCGTAAACTCTCGCCCCTGTGACCATGCTTGGGTCGCAGTGATGCACTCGTGCACGAGTAACAGCGCACGGCTCGTGATGCGGTAGGTCACTTTCGAATACAGATGGTCGTCGCACTCCACCAAGCGGAAGGACTCTTCGTCCGTGTGGCAGCGCTTCACGTCCCAGTACTGGCGCTCAATGTCAGCGTCAAACTCCTTCCAGAGCTTTGCCAGGTCGACGCCGTAGCGGGGGCGGAATTTTTTTAGGATCGAGTCCGGATTCTTCTTGAAGACGTGCGACGGGCCGTCGGTAAGCGGCGTGTTCACGCACGCCAGGTGGAGTCGGTCGTTCACCCATGCTTCCATGAACATCTCCTTGTTCACCAGCACTTTCTCCTCTACATACGTCAAAAAGCCCGGGACGCGACCAAACTCCTCTTTAGCCCGGAACTCCTTCCAGTGCCACTCGAACTCGTCTTCTGTCGGTGCATCGCACATAGCATCCCAGCGCTGGATCATGTCGTCCCACACTGCTTGATCCTGAGGGAAAAACTGCCGCCACGAGTACGAGAATGCTTTCCGCGTACGTGTGCCTGAGACGATGAGGCTCGCGTTCGGGAAAGTCTTCTTCTGCGCGTCGAGTAGCTTCGGATCGCTGGTATCCGCGATGAGCACTGACACGGCGTCGCCGACGCAGTAGCCGCCTTTGCTTTCCATGCAGAGCGCGCCTTCGATCACGTCCAGTGCCCACTTGTAGTCGGGCTTGAAGATCTCACGACGCCTCAGTGTGTCGATAAACACGCCCGCACACAAGAACGGGACTTTGAACGGAGTCTTCGCCGTGCAAAGCAGAAGCGTCATGCCTTTGTTGAGCTTCTTGGGCTTTGCCAGCTCGATCGAGAGCACGTCGTGGAACTCGCGCGCGAGCTCGAGGGACTTGCGGTGCGCCACGAAGAGATGCGTGATCCGATCGATGTTGGACGGCCCGCCAGGCTCTCTCTCCACTTTGTAGGTAAATACGTAGTCGCTCGCGCCAGTGGACTTGGAGAACGCCTGCAGAGTCTCGAGAACTTGCTGCAGTGGTGATGAAGCAAGGAAACGAGGAGCGTGCGGCGGCGGTGAAGGAGGTGGCTGCACTGGCGGTTGATGTGCTTGCTGTCGTGGCGGCGGCTGAAATGTTGGCGTAGGAGGGATGCGCTCGGAGAGGTGTTGATGCTGCAACGCAGCATCAACAAAAGTTGTGATAGACGGATGGCGACCTTGAGGCTGTTGCTGTTGCTGTTGCTGTTGCTGTTGCTGTTGCTGTTGCTGTTGCTGTTGCTGTTGCTGTTGCTGTTGCTGTTGCTGTTGCTGTTGCTGTTGCTGCTGCTGTCGCTGTCGATGTTGGGGCGGCATTGGTACCGATGGCATCGCGATCTCCATTTCTTCGTTTTCAGAGGGGCTCAAGGCATCATCCTCGAGATCACTGTCGCCACGATCAGCGTTGCCATCATCGCCGTTGCCGCCATCAGCAGCATCATCCTCAAGCTCTTCTACGGATGAGTGTTGTTGCTTTTGCTTCTCTGCGAGCTGCTTGAGTCGAGCTTCCTCGTTGACAATGTCGCGGTATGAGATCAGCAGCGTCGGGTACGTCGCGCGCATGAACGCCACCTGGTTGACAATCTTCATGCCGTCGCGGTGCAGCTGCGCGCGGTGCTCTCGCTGCGCGTGGGTCATTCGGTGAAAGCGCGTGCCGGCCATGAACGGGTGGTTGTGCTCGCCTGTGCGGCGCACAAAACGCCACTTGCCCGAGATCGCGTGCTTCCGGACCAGAATCTCGTACGGACAGCCCACGCGCTTCGTCAGGGTCTGCTTGCGGGTGGAGTTGGACGTGCCGTTGCGGTCGCAGCAGAGTCGGAGCCTCGGGCGGCCGGGCTCCGAGTGCAAAATGCGCACGCAGAAGCCCGCCTTGATCGCGATCTCCTGGTACGCACGCACGAGCGCCGCCGAGCTCTCGTAGTCGAAGAAGAGCTCCGGGTGCGCCTCCATTGTCAGCTTGTCGTTCGATTCAAATCGCGCGCATGATGATGAAGTGCGGAAATCGCTCAATTTGACAAAGTTAGAGATGAAATCGTGTTTTGCAATATTTCAAGCTCAGTTTTCAGATGTTTGGTAAATAATGTGGTCACACACAGCTAGGACAGTGAAGTGATCAGCTAGGATTTGCTTGCCTTGATTCAAAACCAACCACACCATTTCAGGAGCAACTACAAATGACTGGTGCAGGTCCAAAACGACTGACCGACCAATCGCGCGAAACGACCCGAAAAAAGTAGAGCCGCTCCTTCTTTCCCTCACAACAAGGCATTTGGTCTTTCGCAGCGAATCGGTCACACAGGAGGAGGCAGGTGGAAGCAGGGCAGCAGCAGCATCGTGGAGTAGCATGAGCGGCGCGCCAGTGGCGTTTACTTCGACGTCTGTTTGCTGCTACGTGTCGCCTTGTTCGCTTTCGTACCTGTCGTCGAAGCCGTCTGTCTGTGTGAACGCATGTATAAGCGTGTATGTGTGTATGTGTGGCTGTGTATGTCTGCCCAGTATGCAATGATGATCCAAATTTTTAATTTTCAGACTAGAGTTTCTGAATCAAGGGGGTAGTAGCCCTTGTTGTTGAGAATCTTACTCCGAGCATACGCGATTCCATTCGCTTTCGACTGAGTGCATGTGTCTGTATGTATGTGCGCCTTGCCTGTGTGTGCTCTGTATGTTATGCATGTGTCAAGAAGCGGGAAAGGATTGATGAATACCTTTTTAAATTAACCATCTTTCGGGTCTGATTTCCAAATGTGATGCACAATTTAAGGATAACTGACCTTTTCCGATCACCAAACAACCATCGTAGAGAGAGAATCGTAGCTCAATGCACGTGTAACTATCGTCTGTAATGAAACACCGCACATTGCGCCGCTCTTGCTACAATCATATCGAGCGTCAAAGTGTCTTGTGCGCGCTGATATTTACTTATTCTCTGGGTGTGAAAGGTGGTGATAATTGTTACAAAATATTGTTTTGCTGCTGGGAGTGATGCATTTTGTACGTCTAGATGCCGTCGCTCGATCGATATGCATGGCCGATGGGCGACAACAGTTTCGGTTTCACTCACGCACCAATGCTCGCACGCTCGCGGTACCTACCGCGGCATGTCCATCGCGTGCTGCACATCTGCGTGGTCCAAACGACAGCAGCCGAGGATCTGCTCGGGAAGCTCCTCGTCGGTCTCACCCTGCAGCACGAATCCGATGTCGATCACAAGCTTCGACGTCTTGTCCAGCAGCAAGTGGATCCCGCGGCGCGCAATGTACGAGAACGAGTGGATGTCCACGACGATCTCGGTACTGCCTTCATTGAAGTGGTAGATGCGGTGCTGCGGTCGCGTGAGCACAGGTGTCGCGTTGTGGCTCGCGAGCAGCTTCTTCCCCATCCCCGTGACGCCGCACTCGTCCTGGTTCGTCACTTGCGCGATCACCTTGAAGCGGTCAGTCAGTGATGTGTCGTTGCCAGCCGCGAGGAATCGCTTGAGTAAGCGCAGCGCCGGTGTGGTTGGCTCCTTGAGCTCCTCGTGGATGGCTTTCGGGATCTTCCAGTACAGAACAAGACTGAAACCTGGTCCGTCACTGCTCGCATCGCCCCAGACGCTCGGTGCATACGATGGCAGCTGGTGAAACAAGCAAATCATAAGTAAAAAAAGTGGGTCGTGATGAGTTCAGATCGTCTGTGGCAAAGAAAAGGATGATGACCCTTTCACTTCGTACCTGAGCGTTGATGATGAAGATCTTCTCGTCAGCGAACTCCTCGGGGAGCTCCACGCGCTGGGAGATCAAGTCGACTTTCCCTTCTGTCCGGATCAAATCGCAGCCGATGAACTCAAAGAGCGCCGGCAGCGACGCCTCTTTTCGCTTCGTCTTCTTGTAATCCAGGCTTCGGATCGAGAACGTCTCGCCTCTCGTCGTCGACCAAGAGTGCGGCACGTTCGTGGAGTGACCGTTCTCGTTCATGTGCGTCTGCGCCATGGAGCTGCCCATCTTGAACTTCTTGAGCGCTCGTCCTGCAGGAGTGCCGTTGTACTGCATCCCGCCGGGTGTGCCACCACCAAGTAACCGCTCGCTACCTGTTACAGGGCTGCTACTTACAGTCGCTCGATGCAAACAGCAGGTCATCGGGTCCTCACAGCAACCAACTTCAGTGTTCAGCACCGCAGTATCGACACTCTCATTGACGTGTCCAAATCCACCACTCGCTGCTCCAAGGTGATGTCTTCCCCCGTCTCTGCTAGCCGCAGGTTGCATTGCGAACCGGGGTCTCGGGTTGTAAATGCTCAGCACGTACGCTACGGTGACAGTGATGCACACCACGAACTTGCCCACGACATGCTCGGACGCGAGGCACTTCATCGCAATCATATTCACCACAAAGCCGACGATCAGACACTGCTTCGTGCCTTCGACCGTCACCTCCAGTCTCCAGGGAGATTCCTCTCGGGAGGATGACGACAAGTGCAGCTGGTGTGTGATGATTGGAGGCGGGATCGGCTTTTGAGGCAACGGAGCGGTGACTTTCCATGGAGATAGACTGGCGGCGGTAGTGCCGATGGACTCGAGCATTGGCGACTGTGCGTCACCATTGTTTCCGGACGTAGGTGTGATCACGGCTGTGTTAGCCGGGGCGGCCTCCTTTTGCTGCTGCTCTTGCTGCTCTTGAAGCAGTTTTTGACGGTAAAGCTGTTGGTGCGACAGCACTGGAGCTAAGGAAGGACACATTCCAGCGACCAGTCAGTGTAATTGTACCTAGCTCATAGAGAGGAAGAGTAAGCATTGGCGTACCTCCACTGTGCGAAGCGTTTTGAGCGTGTTTCCGATTTATGGCTGTTGCAATCGCGTGCGTCCACAGATCGAAGTCGGCTTCATTGTCAGCACACAGCTACACAACAAGTTACAATACAGTGTCAGCCAAAGGTATCAAGAAGCTAGTCAAAACAGCGACGGTTGCACGTACCTTGTATTGCACGCCACGCTTGGAGTCGATCTCGTGCAGCGACAGCGTGGAAACCTGGAAGAAGTAGCCCGTTGGCGCGCTTTTTGCGAGTGATTTCTCGAACAGCAGCGACACGTTGTCCACGTTCAGGTCGAACTCACCTCGGTACCACGGGTGGGTCTTGCACAGGTACAGCATATTGTGCTGCTGCTGGTGGTGTTGTTGTTGCTGCTGCGCACTCTGGTCAGTATCTGGCGGTTGTCTGGCGACAGTTGCGGGCTCCTTCGCATTCGCTTCTTCTCGGGCGAACTGTTTTCCAGCACTGCCACCCACATCCGGACTTAGACTCGGAGTATTCTGGTTTTGCGCAAGCTTGGGCGGTGAGTTGTCTTCTTCCGCTCCGCTGTCATCGTCCATGTGGACAATGTTGCCATGAGGGGCTGCGGAGATCAGATCCGCCGGGTTGTGTCGGTAATACGACAGCACGCCGTTCTGCCGGTCGAGCACGAACCACCTCCGATGCCACGACCGCTTCGACCATTTCCCGTCACTAATCTTGTGCAAGTAGCCGCACACGTAGTTCTTGCTCATTTGCGACTCGGATGAGAACGAGTACCCTGCGTAAAGCAATGACGCCGCGCCTGGATCTGGTTCGCTGCTGCCAGTCGCTGCTTTCAGGTGACCGTTGTTGTGAACTTGTGACTTGCCAACGTGCAAAATGCTTCGACCGACTTTCGAAATGCCGCCGCCGACTGCTTTGCCAATGTTTCGACCCATTTTCTGCACGCCTCGTGATCGCAACGACGCTGTTGATGATGTTCGTCCGGAGTTGCGACTAAAACCGTGTTCCCCACTTTCGCCGGAAAGAGGTGTGGGCGGCGCAGCTCGCGAAGTTTGCCGGTCATCGTCATCGTGGCTAATGATGAGCCCGATGGCGCTTTCTTCTTTGCTCGGCGCATAGCTCGTGTCATCGTGCGAGTCTGAGTATCCGCTTTCATGGAAGCTCCCGGCAAACTCCTCCATCTCCGAGATCTGGTCCGAGTCGTAGAGCTCATCCGAGTCCTCGCCGCTGTCTTCGCCGCCTATGAAGTCGAACGAGCTAAAGTGTCCGCCCTTTTGCTTGTCCATTCGACACGACGGACTGTGGTTTAGCGGGTCGCTGTGTGTGTTCATAAAACGTAGGAGAAACAACTCAATGATCAGAGGGCTTCGCAAACACCAACTTCGAAAAGAAAAAAAGGTATCAACACGCACACATTTGGGCGAAGATCGTCGCTCGTGCGAACGGAGAGCGGACTTGAAGGCAGTGGCGATGGCGGCAAGTGGTTCGCGAGGTACTAAACACGATACAAAGTAGGCGAGTGTGCTTGTGAGTTAGTCAGCCATCTCAAATCGCATGCTTCCATCAAGCACCAGCTCAACAAAGAGAAAGACCTTACGTCCATCAGAACGGGGTACTGGCGGACCCACACGACAAACTGCGAGTTCGTCAGCGTGTCGCCCATCGGGATGTGGCACTCTTCGAATGCGGCATAGAGTTTCTAATCGCACACGAACACATAGACAATTCATGAGCTCGGTATACCACAGTGCACAGTGATTAAAGAAAGCTCTATACCATACCTTTGGGATGAAATTGAAGCCCTCCAAGTGCTCCAGCAAGTACAGGTAGTCTTTCTCGTAGATGAACCCCTCGTCCCTGGCACAAATAATGGTTCACACAAGACAAATGGTCAAGACACTGCAGACCCGCTCTGATAAAGTAGTCGGTCGGCTAAACAATAACAACACCACAAACCTCTCTGTCGAGTAGACAATCGTGTACATCGTGAAGATGTAGCTGATCCGGTCTTCCGTATTCCCACTGAGGCACAACAAGCAAAACGAATATGGGGTAAGGTGAATGTAAGCCTGCGAGTGGCATCAATACGGGTGAACTACAGGAAGATCGCAACACGACCACTTACACGTAGCACAGCGCCAGGATGCAAATGAACGCCTCTTTCGAGATGTACTCCCCCGGACAAACCTCAAAGCACTTCATGGTCACATCTGCGCAATCGACACACAAAAAAGAAAAACACACACATAGGACACATCAGCATCCCACTAGCACTATCACAAGCAGTGCACATTATCGAAGAAGAAGAAGTACGAGCTGCACAAACATGCTCTGTGTTTGCGTAACCTTCCGACACATCGCACTTGCGTGCAAGGATGAATTAATTGCTCTTCATACCTCCAAAGAGCCCGCGCAGCAACTTGGACGACAGCAGCCCTTCCTTCCTTGCCCTCAACCGGTGCTCCTGATCTTCCTGCGCATCGCCCTGTTCGTTTGATCCCCGTTCAGTCAGTCAGTAAATACATACATAAATCAGCGAGTGACACATAACAGACTCTCTGCATCCCATAGTGCTCTCCTTGCTCACCTTGAACGTCAGCCACGCGACCGTGAATTCGCCTGAATCGACTGCTCATTCACACACACACACACACACGTAGCACCCCAAGCGCATTTGCACACAGATAATATAACAAAGAATGAGTCCTCATAGTACACGATCTTTTCGCCTTCTCCCCCCTCTCACATGTGGCAATCAACCACTAAGAGCTACGCACGCGTCGACCGCACACGCAGCGCACACACACGCACAGGCGTACCAGCACATAGACATCCATAGACACAGAGCACACATCCACATGCACGTACAGGGCCGGAAGAACTTGCGCTCCTTGGACGCGGCGGTGCCCATTGCTGCTGCTGCTGCGTCGCTCCTCTCTTCGTCTGCGGCTGTTGCTGTTGAATTGTATGGGAAACCCAAAAAGTATCGAAGCGGTGCCTTCGCACAAATACAAACACACACAAACGCACACAGCGAAACTTTTGGCGACCGGACACCTGTTTGAAGCGGAAACCAGATTCTACAAATATAGCTGCACTAAACCAAAAAAATGCGGAAATAGACTGTAGCAACTGAGTTGATTGCAATTTTGGGATGGGAGCCGGTCTGGGTTCACAAAAAATGGCTCACCACTTTGACAGAGTGATGATCAGGTTTCTGACTGGATCGATCCTTTCAGAAGGAGAAAGCGTTGGCTAATCGCGAAGAGCTAGCTTCACAGAGAAGAGAAGCAGGATTGACAGACGGACAACGGAGATTTGCTCTCCATGCAATTCGGTAGGCTGTTGCTAACGTCAATCTATGGGCATCTCTCTCTCTTTCTCTCTCTCTCTGTGCTTCATACAGCAGACGGACTTCATGCTAATCACTGTGGCAACAACGATGACGTTGGGAGATCAGAGCGCGACGCGATCGAGTGTTCTCGCGACCACAAGGACGCTGGGAAGGATGTTCTCAGTGCCATCTGCAGCAGCACCACACATGCGAATGCTCGCGTTACTAGCGCTGCTGCTGCAGCTTGAAGCTGTGCGGTCTGTGCTTCGGACGAGAGCGCGCGCGATCTGGAGCTTGCAGCTCGCTCGCAGCGACGCCAGCGTCGGCAGAGTCGCTGGTTTATTGCTGCTGGATTTAGCACAGCCGTTCCCATCGAAATCGCACTCGGAAGAGACGGCGAATGGCTCGTTAGATCGCAAGGACTCCAACACGCATTGTGGGATGGAGAACTCTTGGAGAACGGTCGTGGAAGCAAACAAAGAGGAGGCATGATTCAGATGGGGCGAAGACAGACTGGCTGTGGCATCGTCTGTTCGCCTGCTAAATGGCATGAATGGTGCATGCACATTGTGGAGTCAGTGTACAATATGCGCTTGGGCCAAACGAAGAGGCAGCAGCATTTGCAGAAACGCTGAGCTCGCTTACCTGATCGACGTCTGAAGCACAAACAGTGGACACATGCCTAGACAGTTCTCCTGGATCTCCCAGCCGCCATCATCACCATCACTAGTCTCTGAATGGGAACTGCTGGGATCGTACAGGTCGTAGATCACCGGGTAGCAGAGCAAGATGCCGGCAAGAGCCGTCATCGAGATGTTGGACTTCTGGAGCTCAAGAACGCGACTGCCACCGCTGGTGTGACTGTAGTTCTTCAGTACCACATCGACCAGCTTGCGGCAGATCGTCTCGACTGCTCCACGTATATCATTTGCTCTGGCTATTGGACTGCTGCTAGCACTGCCACTACATGGTAGAATGGCCTGAGGCTGCTGCAAATGCGCGCTGACGTTCACCACGACGAGGTTGTTCAATCGCGAGGCGACGTCGATGCTCTTCTGCCTGAGAAACTGCTGCGCGTTCACAAAGAACGTGTTTTCATCGAGGATCACAGCGTACACTTGGTTGAAGGAGCATCCGAACTTACCCCACACACTTTCCCGGAGCTTGACTGACGTCAGTGTGTCGAACATGAACGCGACGAAGTGCGAGTCCAGCGTGCAGCAATCCACGAGACAGGACGCGCGAATGCCAAGAGCGACGAGCACCAGGTCGCGCATTACAATGCCAAGCTTTGTTGCGCTCACCACTGCCGGCTCGCGTTGGCGTCGCTTCAACTTTCCATTCTTTGGTGCGCCATTCCTGCCTTGGTAGTTACGGACCAACCACGCGTGGAGCTCAGCCACCTTCCCGGCGTGCTCGCTTGTGCTCGAGAAGAAGTAGAGATCGGCAGCGCGCTCAGGTGCGGTATGCGGATGCTCGCCGAGCACTCGCAGCAGTTTGGACGCTCGCGCCAGGTTGCAGCGCTCCGCGTGCGTGAGGAACGCGCCGATCTCCGCGTAGAGCGCAGCCACACGTGCACCGCCATTCCACTCGCACACCATATTCCGCTTTGACTGTCGACCTCCTCATAGGTTAAGCAGCCTGTAGCTCATCTCCGCAGGTGAAAACACCTTTATTTCTCGTCAATAGCTTTCCCGAATATATTTTGTGCAGGTTTTATGAAGATTCCGCGGCCTACTTGTTTTCACTATGCTCGACGTAAGTTTATGATGCTGTCCTCTGGATTGCGTCGAACATGCCAAAGCATACGGCTTTGTTCACAATGAATGCACTGCCGAAAAGACTGATCAAAAGCACACGGTATAAAAGTACTATTTAAGTGATTCTTGAAGTACCTCTGCCATCGTTTTGGAAACGTGGTCCACATCTCACCTAAACACGTGGTCCACAGTATTGTGCGGGCCACGTACATGGAGCTGTAAATTTTAAATTTTGATGGCTTTCACTGGAAAGACCCACGAACATCAATTTTAAAAATCACAGACAAGCTACGATGCATCACCGAAATCGGAAGAGGAACTACAGAGGTGAGCGCAGCAAGTGAGCACCTGATTTTACTTGATGAAAGAAACCTTTAACTATTGAAGGTTGCTTGAAGGTTGCACAAAACTGCATGTATTTTATTTAGTTAATCTGAGGTGTTCAGAAGACTTTCAAGCTGAAGTCTGTCGACAAACAAACCTGCGTGTTTCCAACTGTTCCTGATGGCCTCTGGGGACACGCTGTCCCAACTTGCTTGGCATCATTTGGTCGCGTCAACGAGAGACACCGAGTACGGGTCCTTGAATCCGTCGAGAAGTTGGTTGACTGCGCGTTGGTCTTCAAGTTCGCAATCACGCCCTGGTCTATCGGCTGGATAGCAGCTGTTGTATTTAGCGGCAGTTTGAGCACGCGGATGCTGCTCAGGGGCTCTTCTTGCTCAATATGGGCTTGAGTGTTGTCCATTAGGAGGAGAATGTGTCGATTTACGCTGACCATTGTCTCGTTTAGTTTACGGAACCAGTGCTGATAGACCGGCACAGTCATCCAGCCCTTCGACGTGCCGCAGTAATTGTAAGAGGGTGCTGTTCACAACAATCCTTCAAAACACGGCACACACGCTTGAGCGTCTTGAGAAAACGTTCCCGACTTGGAGGGAAGGGGACTTGATTACTTGAAGGTAAATTTGCAACTAAATTGAAAAGCTGTTATGGTTCCTGTCGCTACTCCTAATTAGCCTCAAGGGCT
>JAADVO010000333.1:0-32799 GCA_023335655.1 Globisporangium spiculum | reverse complement strand
TGAGGCATCAAATATCACGTTTAGTATATATCAGGTTTTGCCCATACATTTATATAGGAACGGCATCGGTGGAACGAGTGTCTATCATATATAGGAGGATATCACGTTTCTAAGGGATCAGATTAGCCAGGTTTAACTGTACCAAGAAGAAGTGGGCTTCAATTGAGGGTAGGGTGAGCAAATTCTGTTTTTCTTAAGTATCGTGGCCCAAATAGAGCACAACTACATTAAGTTCGTAAACGGCAAGTTGAAGTGAAGCTGCTCAAGTGCGTACGTGGTGCTTTCAAAACAATCTGAATTTCCATACAAACGCAAACTGAAAAAAAGAATAGAATGCGTTGCGTCACCATGCCAAGCAAAAGGGCATTAGTGTGCAATGTGTGTGTAACAACATCCAGCCACTGCTTTCACTATTCAGGCCAAAAAGAGGACGCATTCGGTGCGAGCCGCGGCAGCTCCTCGGCCGTGAAGCGCGCTGCGACTTTCCGCCAGCAGCCAAAGTGGCACATGCGCGCGTCCACAAAACTGTCTCGTGCCTCTTCCTCGTCCGCAGCTTCTGGGGTTTCCGCTCTGTCTCCTCCGTCATGGCTTCTTCTCGCGTCACGCTTCCTGTGATGACTCGGCGTCCTTTTCCTTCTACCGTCCGTGCTCATCCCGTTGCCCGTGTCTGGATCCCAAGGCGTAGAAGACGTGCTGCGACCACTTGTGCATCGACACGCCTTCGAAATGATGCTCTGGGCGACACTCGCGTGTAATTCCGCGTTTGGCAGCGAGAAGAAGGAGCCGCCGCGTCCGGCCTGCGAGCCGTTGCAGGTTGAGGAGCACGGGAAGCCTTCCATGTTGAGATCGGCGAACGTGACGAATGCTGCTTCACTGCCCAGCTTTCCGTCGCGCGGTGACGTCAGTGCCCACTTTGCTGTGCGAAGAAGAACGTAGCCACAAGAGATGCAGATGCATGAATGAGTCAAATATTCAGCACTCTATCGTTTGTGCCGAACCGAAATGTGATCTTTCCATATTGGAAGAAGGTTGCGGCGCGCTGTGACTCACCGTGATTGCCGTCGAGCCCCTGGCCGCCAATGAGATGCCACGTGAGCGAGTCGTTCGGCAATTTCCATCTGTAGATACATCCAGTCCAGACAGAACACAGACCGCAAGTGTTGAGGTCGGTTAACTACACCCACACCCATTACTGTAACGTAATGTAGCCAATATCTGACCACAAGTACTCTACGTACGTGGCTTGAACCAGGTTCTCGATGTTGAACCGCGCTGTGCCGTTCGCGGACACGAGGTGCACGCCGTGGGCGTCGTCCGCGAGGCAGAACTGGTTGCTCGTGCGGCTGTAGTCGTCCCCGGCGCAGATGTTGGGGATTCCGTAGCTATCGTCCCACCAACTGGCGACGCTGATGTCGGTCCCCAGGCTCTCGGCGACCAGCGCCCAGGGCGGCACCGCGGCTTTTGGGCTCTTGACGATCACGTGGACCACCTCTGGATCGTCGTCATCCTCTATCTGTGGACCATACTCTCTGACTGCGTCCTCGTGTCGAAGTTGGCTGTTGAGATCCGCGAGGGACAACATGGACTCTACATACACACTGGACCGCTTCTTGTGGATCTGCTTCTTCGTCGTGGGGATCCGCTTGAGCGTGAGGTTCAGTGTCGCAGACTGCTCGCGCTCCGGCAGCAGAGGGTTCAGCAGCGCGTCGTAGAGGCCGCTAAAGTTGCTGTTCGCGCTGGTGTTCATGCCGTCTGCGTACAGCGCCTGACTCGCGAGCAGCTCCTTGAGGCCGTCCATACTGCCGCCGCCAGTGTAAAAGTTACCCGAGCAGAGCCGCGTGACCTGCAGCTGCGTGCCGAGCGTCTCAAGCTGCTCCATGTCCAGCGACATGGCGAACAAGTGCTGCGCAAAGTGCACGTTGTTGTCCACCTGGCAGCCGAGCCGCACGAACGGGACAACAGTATCGTCATCCTTACCGTTACTGTTGTTGTTGGATGCGGGCGAGGTCACGGGCGTAGGGTCGGGGAAGTTGGGCGTGGACGTCTGCAGGAAGAAGCCGCCCGAGTCCGACCGGAAGCCCACGGCCCCCTTGGCGTGCGCGCTGAATAGATTGCCCCCGCCGCAGATCGCCCCCGAGCGACCATGCTGGTGTAGGCGCTGTTGCTGTTGCTGCTGGTGTATTGGTGGTGCTTCAAATGGGGACGATGATATAGGCGGCTTATAGTCACGTGCGATTCCGTTCAGCTGGTCATTGAAGATCGCCCAGTAGGGCTCTTGCTCTTGCTCGCTGTCCTGTGTTGCCACTGGACGCAACTGCCGCAGCGTGTGACTCACGGGGTCGTTGCCGCCCTGGCCCAGACAGTCATACCCGAGCGCGCGGAAGTGCTGAAAAGTTGGGTGATTGGCGTCCGCGTACAGGTAGCAGAGCCCCGCGGCGCGCGCGTCCACGTTGAGGCTCGCGGTCGGGGCGTTCGCGCAGTCTGGCGCGGCGCAGTCGCAGGGCGTGGGCCGCACGTGGCTCTTGTTCTCCCCGTCCCCGTCATCGCTGTCGTCTGTATCGACGGCGCGCACGTGCATGGGCAGCTTCAGCACGGCCCACCATGCGACTGGGCGGCCGAACCCATCCAGCGCGAACAGCTCCTGACCGCTAGCAGCGGCATGTGCTGACGGCAGAAACACTGCCGGTGTTAAGAGCAACGTTAGCGCTAGCAGCAGTGGGAGCTCCCACGGGCGGGCGGGCGTGGCACTCAACATCAAGCGCAGTCTCTTGTACAGACCCAGACGTACACACAAACAAGAGTGGCAGCGATCCCTTGCAATGCGATTCGTCGCGGTCTCGTCCTCTCGTCCTCTCGTCCTCTCGTTCTCTCGTTCTCTCGCTCGCGCCGACCACACAAACCGACAGACAGGATGATGATGCGGAGATGAGACCCAAAGATCCAACGGGATGAACGAATTGGCCAAGACGAAGAGGGAGCAAGAAGGGAATCAAACTATGGAACGATTGGCGAGAACTTAAGAACTGGGATCTTGACGAGAGAGAGAGAGATCAAATCAAACCAAGCGCATATCAATGATCGAGTGCCATTGCATGAATCAACTTTCTCGCCATTTGACTGAATGAATCAAGGTGCATGGGGACTTCAACGAGAAAGAATCAAGTGGACGACGGGATGACGAAATGAACCAACACGACTAACACGATTGCTCGCTTTTTGAAAATGCTTCACCACTACCGCTTTATATAATTCATAAATAGTGAGAACTCATACTTACTCCTTCGTACACAGCCCGAAAGAGCGCTTCCCCACACGATCGCCCGATCGCCCGCTTCTCGCAACCAAAAATGAAGCGGTGACGGCGATCGCGGAGGACACAACAGCGAAGCTGCTCTCTCGGGCTGGTCTGCGCGCGTCTGCTAGCTACAACCAAATAAAACAAACCTACGACACCTTACTACACGCCTCCTCTCCTTCTTCTTCATCATCACCTTCTACACGCGTCCGCTTCTTCTCACTTGAGCTTCTTTTGCTACTCCCATTATGGAGTTCCCCTCCTTCCTTCCTTCCTTCCTTCTTGTTTCAGCTTCATCAGCCGCTGAATGACTCGCTTACAGAGGCACGCTCTGCAATGCTCCCTTGAGCACCTTCGGCGCGCGCTCTGCTGGGTACGCCGGGCGGTCGCTGCTCGCCTTGCGCTTGCTGCCCACGACCGGTGCCATCGACTGCTGCTGCTGCTGCATGTGATGCTGCTGTCCGTCTTGCTGCTGCGGGATCGCTTGGTGCATCTGCGGGTGCGGAAACGCCGACGGCAGGCCGCGGTTCGGCGCCATGCTCTCATGGTGGTGGAAGTTCGACTGGAACATGCCCGCTGGCGGCATGCCGTGGTGGTGGCTCTGCGGAACGCCACCCATCATGCCGTGCGACGCCATCATCGGGTGGTGATGCATCGGCTGCATACCGCCCATGTCGTTCGCTGGGTTGCCGCCGCTGTTCTTGATGTCGTCCGACGTGTTCGCCGCCTTGCGCTTCTGGCGCGCGAGCACGCGGCTCGAGCCGACCTCGAACGACGTCGACATGCCCGACCCAATGCACGCGTAGTAGCGGCGCTCGCCGGCCATCACCAGCACGAAAGCCTCAAACTGCACGTAGTACTTGACGTTGCGGCGCTTGCACTTGCCCTGCGCCATGTCCTCCGTGTACTTCCACACCTTGGGCTTGAACTCAAAGCACGCCGTGTTGCCGTCCTGCTGGACAAAGTCCGGCAGGCGCTCGCCCGAGATCCACTGGTCCTTCATCGAGTCCATCACGTCCGGCTCGACCATGCGGCCGAGCATGCACTCGCGGATCACCGCTTCTTCAAACGCCACGGGGATGTTCTCCAGCGAGTGCACACGGCCAAGGATCACAATGTCATCGAACGACACGTTGCTGTTGAGCGTCACCTCGGTGACGATGCTGCCGCGGCACTTGCCCCACATGAAGTCGTGCTGCTTGAGGTCCTCGATCTTGATGGCCGAGTAATCACCAAACACCTTGCAGGACGGGAAGCACTGCAGGTTGCGGCGGCCGTTGCGCCAGTACTTGGTCTTCAGCGGAGTCTTCACCTTGATCATGGCCTCCTGGGCCGCGCCGCCGCTCTGCGGTCCACTCGCGCTCGACTGGTACGTCGTCTGGTTCTCCGTCACCGCCGCAGAGGTCGATTCTTTCTTCGGATCGATCAACGGCGGGAACGAGTGGGTCAGTGGCAACTGGCTGTGGCCGCCCGGGAACATGTGCGCTGGGGGCGCCTGCGCCGCGTTGTGGTGGCTCGAGTGCGGGAAGTGCGCTGGAATCTCGGACGCCGGGTGGTAGTGCGAGCGGTCGCTCGGGTGCGGCTGGTAGTGCTGCTGCTGCTGCTGCGGGTAGCTACCGTGCTGCGGACGGCTGTCAACGCTCTTCGACATGGAGTACGCCGAGACCACAGGGTGATGCTGCTGCGGCTGCGAGTGGCTCGGGTACGCGTCCGTGTACTTGCGCACGCCGTGGTATTCGAATGGGAGCGGGTCGGCGGCGTAATCGTCCGCACTCTTGCCCTGGAACTGCTGTCCGTTGTAGCCGCCGTAGTGCTGCTGCTGATGGTAGTGCGACGGCGCTACTTGGTACGCGGCGTGCGGGTGCTGCTGGTGCTGCTGGTGGTGGCTCATGCCGTTGCTCTCGTAGTGGACGCCGCCGACCGAGCCCGCGATCTTGTCGCCCTTGGCTCCTCTAGAGACAGCGGCACCGGATCCGTTCGGTGCCGTGGACCCGGCCGCGCCGTCGGCGCTCGCGTGGTGGTCTTCATACGACGTCTGCTGTGGCGGCTGCTGCTGCGAGTATAACTGGTGGAGCGTCATGCCGACTGCCATGGTGCGTCCGTTCCGTGCGTGAGTAGGTAGTGTAACTGTTGTCGTTGGATACTGGAAGTTGACGGAGTCAATCTATTTTTAGCTCACGCGTGTGTGGTTGCAGGATACGAACAAGTGACTGAACTGCTGAACTGCTGGTGCGTCACAGAGAGACTCCTACTCTTGCGGGGTGGAAATGCGAAATGAACGACGAGAAGGAAGAGTTGGAGGCCCGCCAGCTCCACGAGACTGACTGACTGACTGACTGCGGTCGGCTGTTGGCTTTGGCTGGTCTCCTACTGTCACTGTGTGGGTGTGCATCCCAACCAGACGCCACTTGGGCTTGCTTTTGCGGATGCAGACGGGACCACATGCGTGCACACCGCGCGCCAGGTCTCATCTCCCCCTTCGCTTCGGTTCCCTCCACTCGACCCTCTCATAGACGATACGCTGATGTGAAAGTCCTTCCGTTTGGCTCAGAATCCCTATTGTAAGGACCCCTCTCAAAAGCGCTATCTGAGCAGTATGCGGCTAGATCCCGTTTGTAAAGTTATGCTCGTCGCCACACACACACACACCTCATTAGCACGCAGTCACGCCAACAAAAAGCAGGGCGCAGAGAAAGGACTTCTGCCTCGTTTGCAACACTCGACTTTCCCACTATTCTTTGCCCTCAAGATTCGGCAAAACCGAGCCCAAGACAAGTATAGTTTTGCTTCCGTCATAAAACAAAGAAGAAGGGACCAAAAGTTCCTTATTTCTTGGAAGAGCAAGACAAAAACATATCGACGATCCGCTTTTCTCGCTTGGCAAACCTGCAAACAAGCCAAATGGACACGCGCTCAAGTGCCTCACATTGTGTTTCGTGTCGATGAATCTCTTCTTCTTCTTCTTGGCTTTTGTAGCCATTTGTTCTCTCTCTGAAGGCAGCAAGCGCTGTCGCAAATCAGCCGCGCTTGCACTTTTGCCAAGCGGTCACTTCATATCTGAAAACTGAGCACTTTTGTGGTCAGCAACGCTGTCCGTGTTGGGTGAACAATACTCACTTTGCGTGCGGTTCAGAGGATTGTCGGCAGGCAACCGCAAATTGGAGGGAGGTGGTCTCACGCCCAACTTCTCGTCTGCTCTCAAGTTCGGAAACTGGGTTTGTCCATCCAACATGCACGTATGATATTTAGCGTGCGTGAGATCGACACTAACGTTGCAAAGCCGTTTGTTTGTAAAAGAAGCAGTGGGCCGTTCTTTCTCCACATACACAGTCTCTAAAAACCCGACAATCTCGGGCGTTTTTCGAGCTCCCGACTGGTTGACAAGAGTGCGCCTCGGAAACCCTAAAAAACGAAGCAACACGCCAAAAAGCGCCTCCAACTGTTTTTTAGAAGGAAAATGATGAGTGGGATAAGAAGAAAAGAGCGAAACAGTCATCATCTGTTTCTGGGGACACACGAAACTGGCCGGCTTTGCGACCTGAGAATAACAATCCCACTTACGCTTCCCGCTCAAAAACGGGCCTCTCTCATTTGACTTGGGTTTCAGTTTGTGAGGACCAGTCCAATGTGGCTCTTTCCGAGGTGGCAAAATTGGCAGGTCCACGGTTCATTTTCGTCAAGCGCAAAAAACGCAAAGTTGACCAGCAACATTGTGGGATAGTGGGAGGCGGACCACAAACAAGCAAAAGGAGCTCCAGTTTACTTTTGCTATCCGCGTCGAGTGCTGGTGACTCACACAGTAGGCGCTGCAGGGCAACTTGTCAGCTGTGGCCGCAGTCGCTGCTTTCACAGGTGGCCGCTTCGGCCTTGTGTGTTTGACTCGGCTGTGAAGATGTGTTCTGCTAGTGCGGGCGAAGGCGTTTGCCGTCTGACGAGATCAGAGCAAGTGCAGCGGGCTTGTATGGTTGTCGTCCGGTCCGTCCTGAAGGGAGCAAGCAACCAATCATCATATTCCGTGTGTGTTGTGAAGGAGTCGTTCAATGAGCCCGCCTAGGACGGTCAACACCAGTCAACGAGCGTTTGGCAGGGAGAAGAGCGCCGCCGCGTTGTAACTGTCGTGCCTGCGATTTGGGTGGGAAAGATGATGCAAATCGTGTCCTCAGTTCGTTGAAGTGAGTTTTCAAAATGGACCGCGCGCGGTTTCTTCCATTTTTTGCGTCTGTTTGCTGGTTGTGAGTGGCTCAAACTTGAAAAAAAAAAGGAAGAGCTTCAATTTTGAATGTTTTTTCGCAAGCAAATCGGCGGCTGTTGCCGCCTCACATGCAAACACATAGTCAAGTGGTCAGAAAAGAGCCCGTCCGCCCAGGTTTGAAATTTGCGCATTGGACCTCGCGTCACCCCAAAAAACAGACCCTCCTTCATGCGCAAGGAAAGGATCTGAGCCAGAGAAGAGCCAGAGGCAAGGCCACAATGCCTTTTGCAAAAATCACCAGCTCGTGTCTCCTTTCCATTTTGTAAAAGTGCTGCTACAAATGCTGCATGGAAAACTGGGGCTTGCTGGTGTTGTGCGGGAGACTCTGTGTGAGTTCAATTCGATCACCAGCGAGTCACTTGTACCATCACTTTGCGCCATTTTCGAGTGTACGTGAGAGAGAGCGTGGGCTTCCAAACCCACGGCTCACCTTTTTTGGTGGAGAGTGGAGCGAGCGATCTCGAGCTTTTTGAATTGACTTTGTGGAGCAAACTCGTGGATAAAAACCGCACACACCAGCAGCTGGTGATGGCAATAGACATAGTCACGCATAACAATTGCGGAGAGCTCCAATCCCACCTTCTCGTTTACATATTCGGCGGAGAGTGGGCCGGTAGCTGTTGCTATCAGCAGCTCAGCTCATATTCCCAAAGGTGTCCACAAAAAAGTCCGCCGTCGCGGTGGTTCTTCCCCTGAAATTGAGTCATAAAGAAAGAAGAGAATGAGGAAAAAGTGGGCTACGGCTCGACATACTCACTTGCAAGCGACGGCTTTGCTGCAGTCTTCTTGTCGATAATGTGCATCCGCCATGCGGCACTGATGCTTTGCATCGCACACACTCATTTGCAACAAACAAGTTGGCTGTGGTAATAACATTTATTAGCAGGCGAAGCGAACCTTCATTCGTGAAACCAAGGGAAGGAGGGAGGAGCGCTGGTCTTTCTCGTGTTCGAACCGACTTGATTTTTTCTGTCGAAAAAGCAGAAAGGACAGTGGGATTTGTTTTGTGTGAAAAAAAATACGCGAAAGCAGAAAGAACATTGGCACCCAAAACACAACTTGCATTTTTTAAAAATTATAAAAATAATTTTGTTAAAAATTGCTTGCAGCAAACAAAGCATATCTGTGTGTGTCACACAACAACTCGATGTGGCTTGCGGCTTGCGGCTTGCGGCTCGCAAAGTGTTGTGCGTGACCTGCTTGATTCGCAAATGGCAAATGGAGGACCTGCTTTTATTACTGCTGATGATCATGATATAGGCCCAAGACCCACGCAGGCGTGTGTAATCCATCTCTGTAATCCAAAGACGCCTGTTAAGAACCCGCCGCCGCTCTTTGTGCCTCTTGAAGTCACATCGATCGAATCGCAAGCTTCTACCCGACCTGTCTTGTCTGTTGTTTTATCGAGATGCAGCAGCCAAAACAAAAGCCAAACCTGACTTGAATGGATGTATGTGATGGTTGTTGCTCGAACAATTTGTTTGCAAAAGCAAACAAGAAGGCAAACAAGAAAACCAACAATTTACGAAACGGTTAACGGTCACAAATGCAGCTTCAATATTGAGATTGAAAACAGGTAGTTAGACTGAGCACAAAGGAAAAGCATGATCAACGATCCATCCATTGGCGTTGTGCTCACTGGGAAGCCCCGAAGCGCGAGTTCTTCGCGCCACCGCAAGTGCGCGATCGGCGAACAACCATCGTCCACGAGTGCTCATATAAGCGCTCAAACTCCATGGCGTAGGGGCGGACTGGCTCCCACCCGCGCTGAACTTGCACGTTTTCGACATTGGCACCGTAGCCAACCTCCGACCAGTTCATGCTCCCGTTCAGGAGGAATTCGTCGTCTATAATGACAAACTAAAAAACGCCGATTAGAAATTGAAAGGTTCAAAATATCAACGGATTGAACTTCAGTCGCACACCCTCACCTTATTGTGTATCAGCTTGGCCTTCATCTGGCGCGCAACAATGCCTGCAACGCACACAGCAGCACAGCACAGTACAGCACACATAAAATTAGCACGGACGCGATGCATTCGAGACATCGAACGAGCCTAATCGTGACTTACATGAAGACGAAGGAACTCGACTTTCGAGTCGCCGGTCCCAGCACATGTCTTGTCAGCAATCAGGCGCACTTGCACTTCACGGACCAGACTCGCAGTAACGAGCGCATTAGTGAGCTATTATAGGTCACATACACAACAAAGTGAGTTCATCTATAAAAGCAGTGCACATTCTTGTATCGAAGCAAATTCATGTATAAGAGCAAACATACATTCTTGCACGTGATCTGATAGATGCACAACTCGATCGAGTGCTTCGCTCCGTCGATGTACTTGATGATCTCCTCAACGCGAGCTCGAGGAAAGAAGAGCGTCTCCACGACGTGGTTGTACCCGGGGACGAGCGAGCTATGGTGCCACCCCGCAGCCTCGAGCTCCATCAGTCAACGACTCAAGGCCGAGCGACGCACTTGAAGAAGACGAACGATCTCCAATACCCCGGCTCGCCGCTCGAGCTGAAGGAAGGCGGCGACCTGGAGCGTCACTCGGTCGATGCAGATTGTCGGGGGCACATGAGGGCTGGGTTCCGCATTGTGTGGGGGGCTAAGGGGTTGATGGTGAAATGACGAGCGGGCTTGGCGGCGAGCTTGGGTGCTCTGGAGCGGAAAGCGAAATGAGGCAGACTCGCAAGAGGCAACAGTCTGCTTCATTCCGCTCAAGGGCGCCCTTGAGCAAGCAGCTCAAGGCAACTCCGAGACGTACGCAGAGGGGAGAAGAGAACATCTCGAGGATGTGCGCTTTTAATTAGAGGTTTTGGCTTTAGAGTGCACTTTGGTTGGCGAGATGGATGAAGAAACATTAGGAAACTATAGGTATGGTGGGCAATTGGGTGGTCAAGTGGGTGTTTGTGCGCGGGCATCTTGCGCGAGTTCACTGCACCGCGAGTTGCTTGGTTGTTTGTGTCAACTGTTGAACCCCATTACATTGCATTTGTGCGAGGCGTTTGCTTGGGATTGCGTGTTTGCGCCGCTTTCCTCCAGAAGCCATCGATCTGTTCCAAACATGCATGCATGCGTGTTTGAGCGGATCAGCTCGCCATTTACACCTGGGTTGCGGTTTGCGTGTTGCTCTCCTTTCTGAAGTACCCCCTGGCGAGTGAAAATGAATCTCCACATGATGAGAGTCATTCGCATTGCTGTGTTGCCGCAAAGTCCGACGAGGTGCTTGTCGACACACCACCTCACGCGGTTGCTTGTTTGTACCGTACAGCGGTTTGCAGTTTCGTGCGCGCGCGATTTGCTCGCATGGCATAAAGCGTGTAAAGGTGCTCATGTGGGTTACATACATTAAGTTATCGCATCGAGATGTGCAGTGCGTGGTGCGTGCGCAAGCAAACAAACAGGCTTGTCGACTTGCTTGTTTGTTTGTGTTTGCTTGTCTGCGGCTGGTGGGGAGCAGCTCTGGTCACGATGTGAGCATGGACGCCTTGAACTCACGCACCTCGCGCTCGCGGCGCTCGGCCTCCGCGCGCAGCTCTTCCTGGCGGCGCGCGTCCTGCGCCTCGGCCTCGACGGTGTGGATGCGGTGGTACATCGAGTTGATCGGCATCTCCTCGTAGTTCACGGGCACCTTCCTCGGCGACGCCGACGCCAACGCCGACAGCGGTGCTCCCGTCATCACCTCGAGCGTTAGCTCCGCCTTGCGCGTCGCGGCCGCGTTGCCGTTGTCGTTGTCCTCTTTTGCATCGTCGTTGTTGTTGTTATCTGCGACTTCGCAGAGCACGATCTCCTTCGTTGCCACTGGCGGCGGACTGGACGGCGTCGGATCTCCGTCAGATTTGAATATCAGCGCGCCGTCACCGCGGTCCATGAGGCATGTCGTGGATGTGGCATCGTTCTGATTGTTGTTGCTGCTGCATGGTGACGGGCTCGCTGGCGGCTGCGCGGCGCTAACATCGCCTAGTTTGCCTGCCACAGAAGATGTCGCGCCGGCGGATGCGGTGGCGTTCGTCGTGCAGACTGCCTGTTTCTCGCCAGAGACGCTGCAGTGGGTGTCGCACTTTGCGCGGCTCTTGGACGGACAGCAGCCCATGCTTCTAGAGGTGCGTCGTCGTGGAGAAGGACGAGGTCTTCCAGTTGATGCTGTTGGAGCTCGTCGTGGTGACAAGTGGCGAGCGCTCTTTCTCCTTCCTCAGTTCCGACTCAATCAAGAGCTGCGACGCGGGGAGCTCCATAATGACGGCTCTTCTCTCGCTCACTGCGCGCCGATAGGTCCAATCGAAATACATGAGCTGCTGCTGCCCCCAACCACCATTCGTATGTAGCCATTTTGGGATTTCGATACTATTTTGAGCTCGCTGAAGTGAACAAGGAGACCTTCGTGCAACATGCTGCGTTTCTGAAATTTACGAGAGACATTCGTGCAACCGTACAGATTTGATGCCCATCACCACCTCGTGATTTCCATCCAAACAAAGTAGTTTATTTGTTCGGATTGCTCTTGTATGCGAATGAATAGTAACAGGAAGCTGCCATTCTCAAACTGAAAATGGAAATTGGCGCGCACTTCACTTCACTTTGCTCACTCGCCCAGGAAGAGCGCCACGCCCGCGAGGATCCAGCGCGCGTGGTCGCCCGCGATGGGCATCGAGACCTCCACGAGCATACGCTCTCGGTTGGTACTGTAGTAGAGCGGCACCTTAATGCAGTTCTCCTTCGCGTACAGCTCGCTCGCGTCGTCACGCGCATACGCGACATAGCAGGACGGCACGGCCACGAGCTCCTGCGCGTCCGAGGACGCTTCGATGAGCGTGCCGCCCTCGAATGACGCGCCCTGCAGCAGCAAGTGCGTGATCTCGAACCACTCGAGCTTCATGTGCTGCGACGACGACGCCAGCTTATCCTTCTCCCAGCACGAGAGCAGCTTCATGGCATCCATCGAGCACTGAAGCTGACGCGCGCTCTGCTGGCGGAGCGCGTTCAGGAACGTACCGGGATGCAGCAGGTCTGACAGGTCGAGTCCGCGCGAGAGCAGCTTGCCACTTGCTGTCGCCTCCTGCCACTCGCCCAGCGCGCGCTTGCGGATCGCCAGCGAGCGCAGCCACGTCGTCACGCTCTCGCTGCCTTCCCACTTGGCGCTCCACTCGTTCGGCACGGCGCCTTTAAGCAGCGCGGCAGCGACGGTCTGGATCGCGGGCGTGAGCAACCCCGTGCCGTAGATTACCTTCTTGAGCCCCTGCAGCGCGGTGTTCACCTGCTGCGCCAGGTCGAGCGCGTACTCGTTCTCAAGCGCCACAAACGCGTCGGACGGCGCCAGCGTGAGCAGGTTCTTCGTGCTGCCACCACCGCTGGCGCTGCCGGCACTTGAACCTGGCGTGCCCAGGTGGAAGCTCGCGGTCAGCTTGGTCCAGTTCTCGATGAGTGGCCCGAGCTGCGCGCGCCACTTCTCGCGGTCGAACTTCTCGGCGGCCTCTTCGCTCGACGACAGCGCCTTGAGCTGCGTGATCACCTCGGCCGAGAGCGTGCGCTGCATCGAGCGCTCGATATTGTCCGGCAGTCCGAACACCGCGGGCGTGTCGCTGTCCGGGAGGTGGTCGATCAGTTCCACGTAGTCCTCGTGACGCGCCGTCTGCGGCAATTTGACGCCACGTACGAGGCTGCGCTGGCCTGAGAGTAGGTCGTGCGCAAAGTACTCGCTCAGGTTGCAGCGCAGCACGCGCAGGTCGTACGGGTTGTCGATGCGGCCGCCGTAGATCGCGTTCTCCATGAGCCCATGCAGCGAGAGCCAGTCGATCGTTGCGCCGCCGGTTCCGCCCGAGGCCTTGCTCGAAAGCTCCATCACGTTTGAGCCCGCGCGGAAGTCGCCGAATGAGAACTCGTAGAACTTGGTCCAGCCCTGCGGGATGTACGTGCGGCGCTCCTGCAGCAGCGCGTGGAAGAATGCCAGCAAGAACAGCAACTGCGCACGCGCGGGCGAGCCTTTGCCGATGAACTCGGGCGTCCACGACGCGTACGTGCGCTGCAGATTCTTCTTCATGCCTGGCGGCGACTCGAACGTGATCTTGATGCTCTGCTCGAGCAGCACGAGTGGGAATGCGTCGTGGGGCTCGGTGGTTAGCCACAGACGGAACTTGTGGTGCGGCGCGAGGATATTAATCTCCTTCTCCAGCGTCGGTAACCACGCGATGACCAGGTGCAGGTTCTGCAGACAGAGCCACTCGCCGTGCTCGGCCGTGGACTTGAGCAGACTCAGCGCTTTCTCCTGCTGTCCGCCGCCCATCGCGACCTCAAAGTAGTGGCTCTTGCCCACGACGGTGGACGCGACTTCCTCGAGTTCTTTCGACGGGTCGGCGCCTGCAGTCGTGAGCAGCAGCACGGGCGTCATATTGCTCGCCTCTTCGGTCGCAATATCCTTGAAATCCAGCGGCGGCGGCGTGAGCGACTTAAGCTGCATCATGCCACAGATGAACGCGGTGATCGCGCTCTGCAGGCGGTCGGGACGCAGCGCCTGGACGACAAGCAACTTCTGGAACGCTGAGAGTCCACCTGCGGAACCAGATCTTTCCATCTTGGCGTGGAAGTTTTGCTCGCACTCCATGGACTTTGACCAGCGGATCCAGAGATCGTGACTCTCGAACTTGCACTGTTGCGCGAGGCGTGGCAGCGTCTCGACAAAGAGCGAGAACGCTTCTTTCCGCTCGGGAGAAGCCCACTCAGGCAAGGCAACGTTGCTACTGCCATTCGATCGACTCTCGGCATTCGCGACGACTTCACCGCAAAAAAACTCGTACTCGTGCTTTTCAAAACACTCAGGGTGCATGCCATGCACCAGGTGCATGCCAAACATGGGTCGATGCTCCTTGAAGAGCGCGCGCCCGACAAACATGAGCACTTTGAACTCGAGGATCGGGATGAGTCGCAGGATGCGGTCTTTCGTGCTCGCAGACTCCATCTTCGTGCCGAGCGTCGCCCTGAAGAGTGCGAGGAACGATGCGAGCGAGAACCGATACATGTGGTTCACGGCGCTGAGCTGCTTGACGAGGAAGAACAATTTCGCGCCTTCGTGCGCAAACGGTCGGTACGAGTCGCGCTTCTCGTCCAGCTCCTCAGACTTTTTTGCAGACTTCTCGAGCGCTTGCTCGATCTCGGCGCTCGTGGACTTGGTCTTCGTGAGTGACTCGATGAGGATCGTGTTCTCCAAGATGTCACCCTCGGACGTTGCAAGTGCCTCGACCAATTCCTTCTCGAGCGCCGCGAGCTGCACTTTGCACTCCTCTTCTTGGTGCAGCAGCTCGCTCTTCTCCTGTTCGAGCTCCGGCTGTTCGTGCTGGATGGTGACGCCAAGCAGTTGGCCTTCGAGTCCGGATTTCGTGACAGTGAAGTTGATCACGTTTACGATCGCGAGAGCGTCCGGGGCGAGTGGTGGCGACGGGTTCCGCGTCACGAGATAGATGCGGAAGTTCTCATTGTAGTCGACGATCTTGTCGCCCAACGCGACGACGTAGCGAGGTCCCTGGTGGATCAAGTCCTTGCGCACAAGCGGATACAGGTACGGCTCGACAATGTCGACTTCGAGCACGACCAGGGTCTTGCCGAATCGCACAGCCTGCTCGACGTTGCTCACAAAGCGTGTGTCCTGTGACTGTACTGTCGAGAGCGGGCGCGTCGTGTCTTTCGCGAGCTCGGCCTGGAGCCACGTGGTGCACGCACTTGCGGGGTCGATGATGAACGGACAGCGGTCTCCGCCCGAGTTGGACACGATCAGCGCGTTTTCCATCGACAGGTTGTCCGCTGGCAGTCCCATAGACTTCCACTTGAGTAACTCACTCTCAGTGCTGAGCAGCTTCCTGTAGTCAAACCCTTTCGAGCTCGCGCTTGACGGGGTAGCTTCGAGGATCTCTTTCTCCCACTCCTTCACGACCCGCGTGCGCGCGTCTTCCGAGCACTTGCCCAGGAACGTTGTGAACGCCGCAGCGAGTAGCATGCGGATCGGCAGGTCCTGCAGTCGCGAGTCGAGCTCTTTCACCTGCTCAGACCAGCGCTGCTTCTCGCCGCCGAGTTTGCCCAACAGCCCCTGCGCCTTGTTGAGCGTCGACTGCGCCGACTCGAGTCCGACGCGCAAAATCTCTGCCTCTCCGGTCTTCTTACCGAACTCGGCTTTCATTTCCCCGACGACAACGTCGATCGACTTGAGCTCGTTCTCGCACTGCGCGAGTCGTTGCTGCGAGGCGTCGAGCGAGCGCTTGGCTTCGGCGAGATCCGCCTCCAGGGGCTCGATCTTGTTGAGTACCATCGAGTACTTGAGGTTCGCCTTGACCCAGGTCGCGAGCGGTGCCGCCGCGACACTCACGCGGTAGATCGTCTCGTGGTCGAACGATGACGTCTTGCTCTTCACAAGCTTCGTGACCGCCTTGAAGATGTCGGGCGTGATACGCCGTGAGTCGTAGTTCAGGATATCGTCTTTCACCGCGCGGTTGCCCAGGAACTTCTTCATCGAATTCCAGGACGTGTCCTGGATGCCCAGCAGCATGAGTACAGCCGAGAGCACGTCGTGGATCGGCTCCGGCGGCATCTTGAGCGAGCGGATCTCGTTCAGGTTGTCGCTCTTGATGTTGCCGACCGCTTCTTTCGCGGACTGCAGGATCGGGTTGATGTCGCTTAGCTCGCGCTCGATCTCGCGCTTGCGGGCGTTCGTGGCTTCCTCCGCCTTGGCCGTGTGCTTCTTGAGCTCCTCGACCTCACGTCGATTCACCGCAGCCTTGTCGAGCGCGTTCTCGATCTCTTTCATCGCCTGTCCTGCTGCGACCTGCGCCGCGCCGAGCTCTTTCTTCTTGACTGTCGCGTTCTTGCTCAGCTCGTCGACAGTGGTCGACGCGTCCTCGAGTTTGTTGAGACCGCTCTTCAAGTGGCTCACCTCCTGCACGATCTGCTTGCACTTGGACTCGAACAGACTGCGCCAGCTGCCCAGAAAGCAAATGAACTCTCTTGGCGTCGCACCAAACTCCTTGCTGCTCTCGTATAGACTCGTGATGAGTTGCGTCGTCTTCGGCAAACTGTCGACGAGCTCCGAGCCGTTCAATAGCAGCTCCGGGATCTTCTTCATACTCAGCGGGCTCCACTCGCCCATCCACACGATCGAGCACCGCGTGTAGAGCGCCGGGTTGCTCTCGCAGCGCAGTAGGAACTGCGGGTGGCGCGAGTCCATGCTCACGACCACGTGCACAAATTGGCACACGCGCGAGACGAAGAAGTCGTAGACCGAGCGGTGCTCGGCGCCGCCACTCGCGCCGATGCTGTCGAGCATCTTCTCTTTCAGCGGTGAGATCAGCGGCTCGATCTCTTCGTGCGTGTACAGTCCGGGCACTTCGCCAGAGCTCAGAAGTGAGTTGGTGATCTCGAGGATCGCGTCCTGCGCGAAATGGTGGTCTTCGAGGTACAGCACGTAGTGCTGGCCCTCAACGCCAGCCTTCACGAGGATGCTCTTGAGGTCTGTGCGGAAACTCGCGGCGTCGTAGTTACGCGTGAGGCTCGGCGAGAACATGGTATACCCGAGCATATATGCGATCAGCGTTGTCGCGGAGCGTCTCCCCACACCGGAGCTTCCCACGAGCAGCATAGAGCCTCCAGGCTCCGACAGGATCCTCTCGACAATCACGAGATGGTCGAGGATCTCGTCGAAGAGCAGCATGTGCAGATCTTTTTCTTCGCGCTCGTATAGAACAATGGCTTGCGAAACAACGGAGCTGAACTCGTCGCTCGCGATCCTGAACAGTGGGGAGGCCAAGACACCACCACCTGATGCCGCACCGTCGTCACCTCCACTGCCTCCGCTACCAGCTTTGCGGCAATGCAAGGAGCTGAAATAGACGTCCTGGAGCTTGGCGGCGTACTTCCACTGCTGCTTGAGCACGCTATTGAGGATCGCGTCGAATTTGCTGAGCGAGTCGGCATCCACGAGGCGGTCGCGGAACAGCCGACGCGCCTCGTTCGCGAGCACGTCGAGCACATCCTCAGTCTCAAGGTCGTAGCGCACGAACGAGAAGACCCACTTTGTCAGGTCGCGGGGCGTGAACAGGTAGTGGCGCTGCTCGTCGACGTTGAATTTGGTTTTCGTGGCGTCGTAGATCTCGACGATGCTTCTCGCGAGTCGGTCGCGCGTCGACGGATCTCGCCACTGCGCTGGGATCTTCGGACTGCTCTGCGGATCAAAGACCGCCTCGAGGAACGTGGAGTAGACGACCATGAGCTCCTCGGTCGTCGGGTAGTCCATGTACGCGACCTTGACGATTGCAGTGAAGCGCGTGGAGAGCGGGTGACGCCCGACGGTCGTCGCGGCGTTCATGGACGCGACGATCTGGATCTTCTCGATGCCCAGGAACTCGAGGTTCTGGTCGTAAAAGCCGTTGAACGTGATGAGCTGCTGCAGGAACGCGATGAGCATGCACGTGTCGTACTGGTCGGGCTTTGGCAAGTTGATGTCTTTCAGATAAAGCACAAGGCGCTCGCAGTCTCGTGGACGGTACACGCGTCCCGTGTTGGTGGAGAACAGTGAGCAGCACTGCGAGATCTTGTGGATGATGTGGTCCGCAGTCGTCTGCGCGTTGCAGTGCAGCACGGTCACATTCACGGACTTGAGGTTGCGGAACGCCTGGCGGATAAGCATATTCTTGCCGCTGCCCTCTGGTCCCACGAGGATGAACGGCTCCATCTTGTCGACCCAGGGCTCGATGATCTTAAGTCCGCGCTGCACGCTCACAGTGGGCACGACCGCGTCGCGGCAGTTGGCGATGTCCTTGCGGTCCATCTTGCCGTCCATGGACCCGTACGTGTCGCGCTTGGTCTCGAACGCGACGAACGTGCTCCCCTGGCAGTAGCAGTCGAGCGGCGCACCCATGTCCGGCGGACGCTCGTTCGCCATCATGTACATGGACTTTGCGAACAAATTGCGCGCGCTCATGGACAGGTTCGCGCCGAGTCCGCGCACCATCGCGCAGACAAACTCGCTCCGCGTAGTCGCTGTGGAGACGTGGCTCAGACCATTCATGATCGTGCCCACGGTCGTGGTCTCGACGATCATCTCGTACTTGTGGAGCTCATCAAGCGCCTTCGTGAAGAGCTCATCGATCCACTTGCTGAGCTCGTCACGCTTCTCGGCGCTTTGCGTGAGCAGCAGCCACTTGCTCACGAGCCGCTTGATGTCCATGTCTTCGTCCGAGAGGAAGATCATGCCCATGCGCGAGATGGTCGCGGGCGACGCGAACTTAAGGTCGTGGGTCTCGAAGATGAAGTTGATGTTTGGGCCAAAGTTGATGCGCTCGCCGTTCGGCAGCGTGAGCAAGTGGTTGTCGTCGAGTACCGAGTTGAGCGATTCTATCCACTCGGGGTCCACGTCGCCGTCGCAGATGATCCACGAGCGCACGTGCTCCGGCTCCTTGACGACTTTCCGCGCAGCATCCGTGAGCACGCCATCTTCCCACTCGCGGGTGTCGAGGTCCATGTGGCCGAGCAGCCGCTCGCGAGGCATCGACTTGGGGTTCATCACGTGCGTTTTCACGAGCTGCCCGCACTTGATCAGCGCTTGCTGCAGGATCTGCCACACGGTCGACTTGCCGCTGCCCGATGGTCCCACGACGACGCACCCCATGCGTTGGTCCAGCGACTCCTTGAGCTGCAGCATCTTGCGGATCTGGAGCTCGTCCACCTGCAGGTAAAACGGTTTGCTCACCATCACCTCGCGGATCGCTTCGCCGAGTGCGCCACCTGAGAGGTCGGCCGAGTTGACGCCCGGGAAAACGTCGCCGATAAGCGCGAGGAAGCGTGTCGAGTCGACGAATGTGAGCTTTGAGAGCGTGTTGATGCGCACAGCCTTGATCAAGATCTCGGTCTCCTCTGCTGGCGTCATGCGCTCGGGCTTGGGTTTCCCATCCGCTGCTGCTGGACTCTCTCCTTCTTTGCCTTCCTCAGTCACTGCTGCTGCTCTTGATGGCGAAGAACCCCCTGTCGCGAGCTCTTTCTTGGCAGCCTGCAGCAGTTTGCCCGCAGTGTTGAGCACCGCCTTGAGCGCGCGGAGCCCCCAGTCGTAGTGCTGCTGTGGGGAGAGCAGCTGACCCGAGAGCGAGTACAGCGACACGACCTTCGATGCGATGTCCTTTGCTTCCGAGAAGCCCTCCGAGTACAGAATCACTTCGGCGATGAGGTTGTTGTCGGGGCGTCCCATGGCAACAGGTCGGAAGAGCGCCTTCAAGTTGTCGGGGAGCTTGGAGCGGCCACCGTAGCCCTTTCCTGCGGGGTTGAGCGTCACGAAGATGCCCGCGTTAAAGTCCACCTCGAGCGAGCGGTTGAGCAGCTTGATCGTCGACGTGCGGTCCTTGATCGCGTCCTGGATGACCTGGATTTGCTGCGAGATTGCCGACAACTGGTCCTCTTTGAGGCGATTGAACTCGTCAAAGCAGCCCCAGGCGCCACACTTGACGAGTCCGAGCAGGATGCGACCCATGGACTGGAAGTCGATGCCTTCGTCGCAGTTGAACACGAGTACCTGGCGTCCAAACTGACCGCCGAGCGCCTTCACAGACTCCGTTTTGCCCGTACCAGCGGGTCCGTACGGGTTGCCGCCAAAGCCCATGTGCATGCCCTGCGTGAGCGTGAGGTAGCACTTGTCCGTGAGCGGCGTATGCACGAGCTTCGGCGCGTTGCCCTGGTACTCGTACGTGTAGTCGAACTTGGCGTCGTTCATGCGGATGATGCAGTGCTGCTTCTCCAGGTAGAATCGGAGTTGCTTTTGCCAGATCCAGTCGGTCGTCGAGCGGCAGTTCGTGCCGAGAAGTTGGTCGCAGACGTCGATGTGGTGCACGAGGTCGAGCACGAGCGCCTTGACCTTGAGGCTCATGAGCAGCTCGGTGCTCAGATCCAGCGACGTGAGCTCTCTCAATGTGTCCTGGAGGCTTTTCTTCAGGTCCACAATGCCGCCATTCTTGATCCCAATCTCGGCTTGGTCACAAAAGCGGATCTGCTCCGCGAGACAAAGTACTTGCGAGGGGAATTCGTGGTAGTCGGGGGCTTTGCTGGCCACGCAGTTGCTCACGAGCACGCGGATCGTGAGCCGCATCTCCTCCGTGAAGTCCTCGAGCCACTCTTCGACGGAACTCGTGATCGCCACGGGTGTCTGGAGCACCACTTTCTCGCCTGCAGCGCTCAGCATCGCGATGATCTGGTCCTTCTGCTCCGAGAACTCGACGCGGTGCACGCCCTGGTAGAGCTTCTTGAGGTGGTTCTGGATCACCGCGGGGTTCTGCGACTGACCGAGGATCTCTAATAGATCCTCGTCACCGATGAAGTAGAATCGCGGCATGCGTGAGCGCTTCTCTTCGAGGAAATCCGCGAGCGCCTTCTGGCACCGCTCGAGCTGGTCCACCATCATGTTGAGCCGGTCGACAAGCTGGGGGAAGAGCATCTCGTCCGTGAGGTTGAACAGTTTCGGGTCGCGCTCGACGTTGAGCATGATCTCAGTGAACTCGTCGTCGACGCGGCGGAAGCGACTTTGCTCCGACGGCAGCGCCCCCTTGGAGAAGATCGGCTCGAGGAAGACCCACTTGCGCTGGATGATGTTGAGCTGCGTGAGCGCTTGGTCCAGGACCGACATCTTCACTTCGTACTGCAGCGCCTCCATCTCGAACGGCTTGAAAAACTGCGACTCCTTGAGCGACGCGAGCAATGACTGGTTGTCGCCGAGCGCGAGCGTGATGTCCTTCCAGTCCTTGATGATCGACACGCGGCGGCCGCCGTGCTCGTGCGCGAGAAGTGACAGCTCGGCGGTCTCGGTCCACGCGCGGAGCTCCAGGAGCGCGTCTCGGATCGTCACCTCACCCTGCGCGCGCGCATGAAGCACTTTAACGAACTGCAGTGTCGCCGGCAGCTCGAGCGCGTCAAAGACGTCCATGAAGTGCCCGAGCGTGAGGTTGATCTTGTCGACGTTCCTCGGCATCCCGAGCTTGCGGAAGAGCTGCGTCCAGTGGTCGTCCTTGAACGGCTCGCCGCGGCAGAGCTTGAGTGTTGGCATGGCGCGCTTGACGTGGTTGTAAAAGTCTGATATCTTGTCCACGACCATCGTGCGCTCCGCAATCGTTTGCTTGGCCTGCTCGGCCCACTTCTGCGCGCAGTCCTGCAGCGCAAACATGTTGGTACTGAACGTGAACCAGTCTTGCGCCGCCAGCGCCTTGATCTCGTCGCGGAACTGCTTGTACGTCGACCAGTTGAGTGCCGTGAGGCTGACGCTGCTGTCGATCGCCGCAAGACTGTCGAACGCAGGCTCGTCCATGTTGAACGCGCTACAGTTATCGGTCAGCGTCTTGCTGCGCGTCTTGAGCTCGCTGAGCTTTGCGGACTCGTCTTCAATCGGCTTGTAGACCTTGTTGGCAAGGTCGGCTTCATCCCAGGACGACACTTCAAGCAGCTGAAGCCCCGCCCAGCGGTCGCGGAACTTAGCGATCTGCTCGTTACACTGCTCAACCTGGGCGGCGATCTCGCCCTTGAGGCTCTCGCGCTGGTCCTCGATCATCTCGTTGAACGCTTCGTGCGAGACCTCAAAGTTCTCCCACTCGGTCGGCAGCTTGGCGAGTCGCGACTCGACCTCGTGGATGTCGATCTTGGTGCTCGCGGACGAGCCTAGCACGATGAGGAGCAGTGCTTTCTTCTTCTCGGCCTTTTCAAAGTGCGCGTGGACTGACTCTTTGTTCGCATCAATCGCCTTCCATTCGACCTGCGCCTGGCTGATCTCTTCGATCGAGTGCGGACGTGTGTTGAGCTTCTCCTTGGCGCTCTCGACAAACTCTTCCACGAGGCGAATGTGCGTGAGTGTGCTCTTGCGCAGCGAGAGCAGCAGTCCGTCCTGGAACCGCTGCAGGTACTCGTCCAGCGTGCTCTTGAACGGCACGAGCGACACGTGGATGCAGTCGATCTTGATGAAGTCCGGAATCTTCTCGCTCTCCTTACGCTTCAGCTTGATGGTCTTCAAATTGATCTCCCAGTCACCGGGTTCGTGTAGCTCCGACTCCATGAGCGCGTCGAGCTCTCCGCCGCCGCCGCCGACGCGCGAGAGCAGACTCCAGTGCTCGTACTCGTACATGAGCGACTCGAGCCGCGTGAAGAGCTGCTCACAGCTATGGTACACGAGCACCAAGTTGTCCGCGTTCGCGTCGCACATGGCCGCAAACACCTGCGGGTTCGCAAAGCCGTTGAACTTGGTCGGTCGAGACACAAACTTCTTCATGGACTTGTAGTATGTCGTTCGCAGCTCTTCAATGGGCGGCTTAAGAATCAGCGAGAGCGTACCTGGGCTGCTACTCAAAGCAGTCGAAGATGATGGAGGCGGGAAGTGTAGCTCGGTCTTGATATCCTTGATCTCGGGCAAGTTCTCGTTGAGCATCTCGAGCCCCATCTGGTAGCCGCTCTCGAGCACTTTGTAGAGCTGCTGGTCCCAGTACAAAAACCACTTCTTGGTGCGCGCCGGGTCCTGCTTCTTCGTGACCGTGAGCACGTTCTTCTTGATCTCGTCCCAGCGCTCTTTCCACTTGGTCGGGAAGCGCAGCAGGTCGATGTCCATGAGCGCGAGGAACTCTTCGCTGAGTTTCTCGTGCGAGCGCTTGAAGCGCCGGTTCTCGGACGAGAGCTTGTCGGCCGCGTCCTGCAGCTGCTTGACGTATTCGTTGCACTCTTCGAGATTCTGCCACGTCACGTCCTTGGACGACGATGAGGAGCTCTTTTGCTGCTGCGAGAGACCGGGACGCTTGACCGCTTCCTCGAACGCGAGCAGCGAGTCCAGCAGCATGGGCTTCTGCTCGTCGATGATCTGACTTTCCATGTTGTTGTAGAAGTTGGCCACTTTCTTGAGCGTCACGCCGTAGCGGTAGTACTTCTCGGCTTCCTCGGCAACTTTGCGTACCTTCGCGGGTACCCACTCGTCCTTTTTATTGTGACCGCCCGAGGACGACGACTGGTGCTGCGTCGAGAGCTCGGTCAGCTGGCGCACGTCGCGCAGCAACGTGACGAGAAACTCGCTGTAGTTCACGACCAGGTCGCCGTTCTTGTCGATCTGCATGAGCTTCCCGTTGAGCCGCAGCGAGTCCTCACCCTCCTGCTCCAGCTGGTTGTCGATCTGCTCTTGCCAATCGCGCACTTTGTCAAGCATCATGCCGTTCACCTTTGACAGAAACTGGTCGCAGTGGTGCGCAAACTGCTTGAACGCCGGCAGATCGACCAGGACCTGCTTCGCGAGCTCGCTCATCTCGGTCACGCGCGTGCTGAGCATGTGGCCCCACACGATCGCGTTCACTTTAGGGCTGAGCGTCTTCCCGATGTGGAACGCCTTGTCTTTCGAGCCACCGCTGCCTCCGTGCTGACGCCGCGTCTCAAAGTCGCTCTCTAGTTGATCCAAGTGCGCCATGAGCTGCGCCAGCAGCGCGTCACGCTCGCCCGCGAGCGTCTTCGAGAGCGACGGGCGCTGCAGCAGGTTCTTGTAGCGCTGCAGGAGCCGTACGGCCGTGCTGGGCTTGCTCGCCACGGACGCGATCTGGTCGCGCAGAATGCCGCCGACCTGCGCCTCGGCCGGCGCGAGCATGGCCTCGTACTCCTTGATCGCTTTCTGCCACACTTTCTCCGTGTACGGGTTGTAGTAGAGCGGCTTGAGCTTCGTGAACGGCTGGAAGCATGATGCCGAGAGCTCCTGCGACATGGAGCGCGGCAGCAGAGAGATGAGCTCCTCGTAGGTCGTGCGAATGCGCGCGATCTCCTCCATGCGCTTGACGAGCGCCTGCAACGACAGGTCCTTGTCGGACTTCTTGCCCACCCACGGGTGCTCGTCGTACGAGGGCCACATGGTCGCCGTCAGCGTCTCGATGCTCGCCGCCCACTTCTCGCAGAGCGCGATCGCCTGCTGCAACAGGATGTTGACGTCGTGGAAGCTGCCGGTCCAAACGTCGTCGAGCTGCTTGGCCTTCTCAAGGATGAACGAGTTGATCGCTGAGCCCACGAGCCCGAGCAGGTGGTCCATGCGTCCCTGCGGATAATGGTTTTCGCGCGACAGGTCGGCGCGCCAGATGTCGTCCAGCGTGTTGTAGGACTCTTCGAGTAAGTCCGCCATGTCCTCGAAGCTCAGCGTCTCGAGGCTGCTGTAGCGCTGGTGGATGTTGTCGAACGCAGCGCAGAACTTCTTGGCGCGCTTGGCGTTCTTCTGGTCCGCGCGCTCCCAGTACTGGAACTCGTCGTTGATCGTGACGATGCTCATGAGCGCCGCCGCGTCGCCATCACTCTTACTGCCAATGGAATCACCTTCGCCAGAGAGCATCGTACTGCCGAGCCCGGTGTCCAGTTCGATCAGGATATCTTTGAGCTTCTGCGACAACCGACTCGCGCTCGCGTCGTTCTTGAGCAGCATCGGTGCGTACACCTGGTGTACGGCCTGGTAGAGACTCCGCAGCGGGGACTGCATCACGGACGTCACTTGGATGCTCGTGCTCATGTTCTCGGGCGTGAGCGGCATGGCGCGCACTTTCACAAACACGGTCTCGTACTTGCTCGTTTGGGCCCATGCCTGCAGCTGCGTGGACAAGATGACGTCGAAAGACGCGCTCTGCTGTTGTTGGTCTAGCTCACTGTTGTTGTTGTTGTTGTCTCCGTCGCCTTTCTCGTCACGAAGCAGTCGCGCCTGCAGCACGTTGCACTGCGGATCGTCTAGGAACGCGGCCATTGCGTCCTCGGATTCTTTCTCTTTACTCAGTCGCAGCCGGCGCCCCCACATGCACTTGAGCAGCGTCACGACATAGTTGCGGCGCTCGTCCACGCTGAAGTCGGGATCGCTTGGGTCCATCGCTTTCGTTCTCGTCCAGTGTCGACGAGATGTCCGCCTCTGGCACCACTGACTGACTGGTCAATTGGCAGTCTCTGCGCTTGGAGCTCTGATGCGAAATGAGTTGTCAAGCCAACAAAGAGAACGCGCGAGTGAAGAGCCTCCTGCTCCTCCGCCATGCAGACAGATCGATGGCATGCGTCGCGTCGAGTTAGATTGCGCACGAAAGGTCACATTTGGAGCGTGTGGTACACACAGATTTACCTTTTGAGATAACAAGAACAAAATTCGATAGAACAAAATGTTTTGTTACTCAGCTGACTAAGAATCTGAGCAAATAAAGTATGTGTTTAGAAAGTGATGTACATTAAACGCGTGAAATGTTGCACGAAGGTTGCATGTCCGCTTCAACAAGCAAAAAGCAGTGCTTGCCGAAATCCCAAAATGGCTACATGAAATGGCGGTTGCAGCTCTTTCATTTGAGACAGACAAGAAGAATCCGAAAGAATAAACTATCTTTTTGGGAAATCACGACGGGAGTATTGACAGATTTGTCAGTAAAGACAAAAAAGCACCAGTGCAGCTTGAAATGTGAAGGGGTGCGTGGGCAGCACAATTGGGCGGCCACATACACTATTCAATGGCAGGAGAAGACGCCAAGGCGACACATGGAGACGTACAAGAAGCAAGAGAAGCAGAAGAAGAGGTAGTACTTGCGCAGACGTTGCTCGAGTGCGCGAGGCAGCTGGAGGCGCTCTGCGGGCAGCTTGGAGTCGACGCTGACAACTTGGCCAGCCATACAGAGAGCGGCGATACTCAGTTTAAGGCCAATGAACTGTGGGGAAGTGGTGAAGGCGATGGCGATGATGAAGAAGGAGAAGAAGATGGAACCGACAGCTCTGCTATGCGCATAGCGGAAGAGTGCATGGCGATGCTGACGTCTATGGAAAGCATCAGGTACTTGCCTTCTGGCTGGCTGTGTTCGAGGACTCGAAAGTGCTCTCAGTCTAGATGCTAATGCCAATGCTGTGTTCTGTATATGTGTTTGTGGTTGGACAGCAGATTTGACGAGCGCGACGACGAGGTTGGTGATGCTGAGAGAGGGCAAGTCGAGCGAAGACAAGCTCTCATGATGTTAGATGGTGACCGAGAGCAATCAAGCTCGATTGGCGCCCAAGTCAAGGACGAGACGGGCGGCGCGATTTCAGTGACCCGAGAGCTTCTGGATGAAATGAACGCGCTGTCAGACGAGCTGAACGCATTCACGTCGCTCATGCTGGAGTCCACCGAGAGTTCAAGCGGCTGTGACGAGGAGATTCCGCTCATGAAAGAAACCCAAGAAGATGAGTCGGAGGCTCTCAGTGACCTGCCAGAAGCTACGGTCATGGAGCTTCCACTACGCAACGTGCAAGTTGAAAGTGCCACTGAAGCTCAGTCGTCTGTCCTGGAAGCAATACTACCTATTCAGTCCATTCAACCTCTGAGCCAGATCGCAGGGCAAAACCCGCCATCACTGCCAAGAGCACAATCAAACTACCGGAAGATGCTGCGCGCAAATCCGCCCAAGCCAACCCGCGCCACACAATTCAGAGGCAAAATCAATGAGAGAGGGAGACCAAAGCAGCAGCAACAGCTACACACGAAAATGCGCGAGATCCTGAGCAGCCCGACGCTCTGGAAGGAGTACCAGAGCAAGAGCTTCCAGCAACATATCAAGCGCCAGCAGCACGCGCGGCACCTGGCTGAGCAGGAGAGCCTCCTTGCTGAACAGGCAGTAGCAGCGCACTTCAAGCGAGCCCAATACGCGCTCAAGTTGTGCAGAGGGTGTCCAGAGCGGCGAGCGTCAGGCGGTGTGCGTTCTTCCAAAGCAGTCTATGACACATCGTACCTGAGACGGTTCTGGAAGGATCACCGAGGGCTTCCACCACCTCCACAAGAGGTTGAACGGCAGCATGCCAGCCCAGTGCCGAGTCCTAGAGACTTGCTCTGTGGAGTGTACGTGTACAGCAAACGTCAGCTCGGGCTGGCATATTTCACGTGCTCGAGTCTGGTACAACTGGAAGAACGCGTCTGCCTGAGGTTTGGCATTTCATCGGTCCTGAATCTGTACCGAGAGCGAGTTACGGGCACCAAACAACCAGCTGGAGCTGGAGCGATCTCTGGTCGAAAGCGGTCGAATCGAATCCGGACGTTCCAGCGCATCATGTCGTTCGACCAGGTGCAGGACGGCGACCGCATTTGCGTGACCCAGGACGCGTACGAAGACATGGCGATCCTGTGCGAGTGGATCAAACATCGTCAGCAGCAAATCTATCACATGCGGCCAGGGCCACCACCCAAGCCAGCGCCTTTGGCAAGTGCAACAGTCCAGCAACGTAGTGAACTTGCATCAAAGGCTAGCATTAGCAGCACTCGAGGTCCAGCGCTCACCACTACTACAGCTCAACACGAGGAGAATGCAAGCCTCTGGGATGCCAACGGACGGTGCGTGGCTGTCAAGAAGCAACTCATCGTGTAGATAACAACGAGCCAGTCAGTCAGTGGAAACTCACAAGCTTGGTGACGTATTATCAGTGTGATTACAAAACCTCTCAAACCAAAGACTGGGATTGAGATGGACGATAATGACGCCTAGACACTGCGAAGGTTCAACTCGATGCCATTGTCATCTTCTTCCTCTTCTTTCTTCTCCTCCGCATTGAACCCAGTGCGCTTCGTTGGGGCGGCGGGCGAGTCAGAGTGCGAGTTGGAGTTGTTGGAGAATTCGAACGTGGTCTCCTTGGATCCGTCCTCCTTCGTGGCGACGGAAGTCGGCATCTTCCCTTTCAAGTACATGTACTCATTGTACGCCTGGATGATGGCGGGAAGCAAACAAAAGTGAGTATGACACAATGATGAGAGGCAATCTCAATACATAACCAAAGAAAGACAGTAATTCACTCACCGTGAGGTACTTGCGATGCGTGACAAAGATCGCCGCCATGAGGATCAAGACGATGAATCCGACCACCGAGATCACCGCGTACACCGTGTACATCGCCTTTGTGTCCAGCACAACTTCGTTGCACGTCGCCACTGGCACACTCGACGGTTTGTCCCCGCCGTAGCACGGCTTGACGCTGTTGTACGTGACCGACTGCTGGCCAGAATTGCATGCCGTGCGGAGCTCGCTGAAGTAGCTCGCTTCACAAATTGGACATGCAAACGCAGTCTTCCACGTGATCGTGGTCTTGCAGCTGTCATCGTCTCGGGAGCTTGAGGTCGGCGCAACCGTGGTGCCGGCGCGCAAATCGCAGACAAAGTCGATCTGCGTAGTTGATGATTTTCCATTTCGACATTTGGATCCGCCTCGGTAGTTGACCTGCACGCCACCGCCGTCTTCGAGAGGCACGATCTCCATGCGATCGCCTCCGCTCGACACTTTCCATTGCTGTAGAAACAACAAAAGGTTAGCTCAGCTCTACAAGCATACATAAACAATACCAATAGCAGTAGGTACTTACAGCTGGTGCGGCACACTCCACTTCACCGTAGCGTCCAGTCTTCTGGGTGAAAAAATTGCCAGCGTCCCGCGGGTTCAACATCGTAAGATCGATCACGTACGGCCGGTCTCTCGCAGCGTCGACCAGCTCTTCGACGATCTGGCCCAGCACCTGCTCCTTCCACGACTTGCCAACAGGACGGAACAATCCCACAAACACGATGTGCGACTCGTCCACTTTGATTCCTCCACTCGGAACCACGGATGCCACAGAGAGCAAGTCCTTGGAGCTGGTGATGGCAGCGTTTGAGTCTCCAAACAGGAAGCTCTCGTTTCCCCAAATGAGCGACTCTAGCAGAGACAGATCGTAGGACGGAAGCGACCCATCCGTTGTCGACACGGAAGAGCTCACAGAAGCTGAAGACGACGATCCTGCCGCAGTGCCTGAAGAAGAAGTTGCGTTCACCGTCAGGATCGCAGGTGCAGCACACGATTTGGATCCAGCGACACTGAACGTGTTGCCGCCACACGGCTCGCACGCGTCTGCTCCAGCTGACGAAAATGTGTTGGCAGGGCATTTTGTGCACGACGACACGCCATTTGTCACCTTCGCAAACGTTCCAGCGGGACAAATGTGGCAGCCAGGAGCATTGGTGCTCTTATCATCATCGTCATCGCCACTGATCGCTTCGTACCCTGCAGGACAGGAGCCGCACGCCACGGACCCGCCATCCTCTGTGCCGAGAAAGCCCATGTACTGTAGCTTTGCATGGATCAAGCGCTCTGCCGCCGGACTGGTGGTACGCATCACCAGTGTAAACTGCTTCGTCGTTCTGGTCGTCACGTTGAAGTAAATCACTTGGTTAAACGTTCCGTTCTCGCCGCCGTGGCTCAAATGGGCAATGTTGCCACCCACATCGGCAAGTTCGTCGTCGTCGTCATTGTCATCGTCGTCGTTATCGTCAGATCCAGTGCCTTTATCAGCACCGTCTTTCACAGCCACTGACACATCTCGGTCCTTGATCTCCAACCCCAGCCACGCGCGAACACCGTCACTCTCAAACGTTGGAACATGACTCAGCTGGTACGTGACGTTGATGTACCCTGAATACGCGAAAGTCACATTGAATGGCAACGGAAACCGGCTCGGACGACTCCACTCTCCTTCTTCTTTGGTGTGTGCAGCAAACAAAAGTCCATGGCGAGTCAGTTTCCAACCTGCTTTCTTCGCAGTAACCGAGTCCACAACCGAGGGCCACTTGCTCCAGCCATCGCGCGTCCCGAGTCCAAACTCAATGGCGTTGACAGCAACTTGGCCAGCAGGGCACTGCGCACAGTCGTCGTCGTCGTCACCGACCTTTTGCCCTGCTGGACAGCGTTCACATTTGTCGTCGTCTGTGAGAACGTAGCCGCGTTCACAAGTGTCGCAGGGAAGATCCGCTTGGGCTTCCGGTAGCGCGATGCTCCCGTGCAGTTTTGTGTCACAAGTCTGCGGCTCGCTCCAGGAGAACGTCGCATTGCGCTTCCCGTCCACGCAGGGGGTAAACGTCTCGACGAGGTCTTCCGAGGCGCACGCGCGCTTCTCAACGCACGAATCAAGTCCAATTGATCCTTTCGGGGCGAACGTACCGTCTGGACACTTGTAGCACGTGAAATCGAGCTCGCTGTGGGATTTCGAGTCCGCGTACTCGTTCGCCTTGCAGAATTTGCAGATCGAGCCGCCGCTCATCGTCATGTCCCCACCGCACGGGTGACAGAAAGTGTCGGCGTACGACGTGCCGACGATCTCGATCACCTTGATGAACGCCTTGTCCTCTCCCTCGTCGCCCGAGTAATCCTTCGTGTAGTCCCAGGAAAACGTGTGCGAGCCCGCGGCGACCTCAAAAGTGGCTTCGTTCCAGCCTTCGGTCTTCGACACCAGCGGCGTGACCGCCGTCTCATCGACTTCAAAGACCAGACCGTCGTATGGCGCCTCGGCGTCCACGCGAAACTGGTACGTGATCGAACCAGGACGCACGAACGTCGCGCTGATTCGCAGTGTGGAGAACAGCCGCGCAGCCTCGTAGCGCTCCATAATCTGCGAGTTGTCCCCCGAAGAGATCATCGCGCCGTTGGCCGTCGCGTTCCATGGCGCGCAGTTCGACTGCCACTTGCCAGTGTACATATTGCGTGTGACGCAGTCTGTGTGGATCTATCAATACGCAAATGAAGACATGTGCGGCGTTAGTAAGGCCGCTGACAGTCATATAATAGACACAGCACTCACTTACATCAATCGGCAGCGGAGTCGTCCAGGCGTTCGTGCGCTTCGAGTACAGTTTCCCGCCGCCGAGCGAGTATTGGCCCTTCTCGCACTTCTCGCACCCAGAGACCGGCGTGTTTCCCGAAAAGCTGCTTGCAGACACGTCATAGGCACAAACACATACGACACATGATGAGTCTTCTTCACAAGACCAGGGCTATATCAACACCAACAGCACCAGCCAATCACAGACTCACTTTGCGCCGAGGAAGTAGCCTCGCTCACACGTCAGGTCGCATCGCAGACCATGCACCGGCGCTACAGAACCATCACAGACACCCGCAGCGTCATGCATTTAGTACATAACGCAGTATATCACATTCTAAATCAGCGCCTTTATAGCCAACATACGTTTCGCGACGACCTGGCTAGCGTCCGAGCTGTTGGCACACGTGGCTTCGTTCTCCGAGTAGTAGAAGAGCGTGCGCATGTTGTCGACACACTCGCTGAAGCCGTACGAGAGTGTCGGCTCAGGAGACGCCGCCACCACAGGAGCAGCGCCCACGCCCGTGGACGGCGGCGACAGCAGCAGCAGCAACAGCGCGAGCCCCAGCGCTGGTGGTAGCAGCTTCGCGCTCATGATTGCGATCAATCTTCAATTTTGCTTTTCGCTCTCAAAATGTGGAAAAGCAAGCAACCCTTGTTTCGCGATCTGTGCGGAATCGGCCACTATTCCCATCATTTACACCTCGCTTTAAAAACTTCAGAAAACATTCTATCTGAAATAAGAAGATAATACTATTGACGCCCTTGGTTAAGAACAGATAGATGGAGAGCAACCCGAACCGCAAACCGAGCCATCGAGCCTGAACCATATCAAATCACTGAGAATTCATTCATCCAGACAATTATCAGAAACGCGCGCACGCGGGTTCAATATTTCAATATGGAGAGCTGCTCGCTGGAGCGGTCATGTCGATCGATGCTTGTGTTCGCTCGATGCGTCTGTGTATGGGTGGCTGTGGATGCATGAGAAGCGGACTTACCATCTCATGCGTAGGCTCAAGGCGCATTCCTAGAGGCAGGGAGCGAAAGAGAGAAAGAGATCAGAGGTGCCTGCCGCACAGCGAGTTTGAGTGAGGATCACGGGTTGGCACATCGTGGAGAGAACGCCCGTGGCGCTCGCGATAGCGCCGGTGCTAGTCCTCTTCAGTACACGTAGACGAGGTTGCAATATCAGAAAAGCCTAGTGCAAAAATGGATGAGAATGCTGGACAGGACTCGAAATGCCACGAGAGTGTTGAGCGTGTTACCAGGTACTTCGAAGTACTGCAAAGTGGAGAACCCAAACACGATCTCGTCGTCCTGAGTGAAGTACGAGGAGTGACAGAGTCTATTCAAAGGCGTGTTTGGTCCATCAACCCAACGTTTATAAAAGAAGGCTGATCCTCGTCCCTGAGCGCATACCAATCAAAGCGCGCGGAGCTTGAGCAGGAGCTTGTTCATCTGGTGCTGCTGCGCGCTCTCCACGAAGCGAAGGGACTCGGGGACTTGCGACTTCGAGACCAACGGCAGGTCACTGACGCTCCGAACATGCATTGATGGCGGCTGCGCGGCTCTAGCTTTGTCTTTTGTTTGCAGTTGCTGCGGTTGCTGATTCTGGAACGCCGTGCACTGCTC
>JAADVO010000332.1:0-32851 GCA_023335655.1 Globisporangium spiculum | reverse complement strand
GTGGGAAGGTCAGCGCCTCGCCACTCCAGCGTGGTGCGTGCAGCTTGTACTTAGGGACGCGCTGCTTCCACAACTGGAAGACTGGGAAGGGCCATCCGGTCATGAGCGCTGTGACGCTACGCCAGAGCGTGGGGTTCGTCAGCATGAAGAGTGCAGCATTGTTGTTGGCGCGTGGTGCGTCTGTATGTCGCTACGTGGGGCGGCGCCGTGAGCAGCCTTGAGCGTTCGCGTGGCTTGTGCCGGTAGCGTCCGCCATCGTGTCCCCAGTCAGCCACTGGGTGTGCACTGTTCTTCTTGCACTGATAGACGGAGCCCACATGAAAGCGTACATGGTACAGAGTGAGGTAGTCGCACTGTCCTCGCCTCATAGATACTCAACAGTTTCGTGTGCTAGTTGGAAAAAATCTTAGATATAGGAGCCGGGCGAGGCGTTTGTGTCCTGAAATCAACAGCTTCTCAGTTGCCAAAATCCTTCATGTTACAAGTAACTCACACATTGCATGTCTCGTCAACCCAGCTTCACTTCTGGTTCCTTCGCTGGCTCGCTCACTGACACTGTTCGTGGAAGTCAAACTCGTGGATCCATCGCCGGAAGATCTTCTCCAACTGGGAAAACGGACACAGTGCCTGGTCGTCGCACTCGCGGAACGTCACCTCCCGCTCGTTCAGTAGCGTCGCGACCCGGAACGACAACTGGTCTTCTGTGGCCTGATCCTCGCACTCGTAGAGCACAAATCCGATGTTGGCTGCGAACGGTGCGAGCACAGACGCCTGGAACTTGCGCGTCTTGGAGAGCTCCAGCGGCGTGTCCGCCAGGAAGTGTCCCTGCTTGTCGCTCGCATGCCGGTCAAAGTACGACAGGTTGAGCAGCGACGCGAGCGGCAGGATCGTCTCGGCGTGCGCGAAGCGGAAGTGGCCCTCCACCTGCGACTTGCCATCAACCCGCTGCTTCATGGACCGGAACACATCCTGCAGCAGTGGCGCCGCGATCTCGAACGCGAGCGCATTTCCGTGGCTCTTCTTGTAAAAGTGCTTGAGGTCGTGGAAGTAGTCCATCGAGTGGATCAGATCCTCATCAAACAGCGCGCACCACTCGTCAAACACGTCCCGCGTCGCGACGTCGAACGCGCACGCGGCGTACGCAGCCTCCATGTCCTTCTGCGTGAGCTTCTCGTCGCTACCCGCAAGGCGTCGGAATGCGTCCAGGTTGGCTCGCATCTGCGCACTCGAGCGGTACTGCTTGTGGTGGATCGTCGCGGTCGCGTTCTGGTCTATTGCGCGGTCGTACGCCGGGCAGTTGTCGAAGAAGCGCAGTTCGTGGTCCTCGCCGATCGCCGCCACGTGCATGTGCACGGGCTCGTGGCGGCCACCGAAGAACCCGAACGCGAACGCCGACGCGCTCTGTTGCGTGCGCACTTTCCACGTGCTCTCAAACGCAAAGCCCGACGCTGTAAAGTGCCGTCCAAAAAGCGAGCCGAACCGGGTGCGCAGTCGGTCGCCGATGGCGATGAGTTCGTTGATGCCCACAGGTGCGAGCCACCCGGCTTCCTCAGCTTTGTACGGGTTCTCCCAGTTGTCGAGCCACGGACGACTGCTGCCAGATATAACGTGGCCACGGAGCTTCTCGTGCATGGCTGAGATGCGTGTGATATCCTTGATTGTCGGGTAACGCGTGCCGTGGCGGATCACAAAGTTGAGCTGCGCGGGGCGGCAATGGAGCGCCTCGGCGTGCGCGTGCTCGCGCGTCAGCGTCTCGATCTCCTCGTCGTGCGTCATGAGCGGGTACTTGGTCTTCGTGGACATGTGGCTCGTCAGCACGTCGCGCATGCGTTGTGAGTGCTGTTGCGTGGTGTCGGTGTCATGTGCGGTAGCTGCCGATGCCATTGACAGGAGCGCTACGAGCGCCATAAGCAGCGCCATCAAGAACGCCATCGTCGCCTGGTGCTGCATGCTCGTCCCTTTTGAATAACGGGCGTTTGTGACTCAATCTTCTCTTCGGAATTCTGATTTGGTACCGATCTTTTCTTTATTTCGACACTTCGGTACCAAAGGTTATCGATTGATACTCAAGCTGGTACCCCTTATTGAGTATCGAAAAGTCAACACTCAGCCACTCGCAAGCTGAAGATGGCTCGATCCGGCAACACTTTCGCGCAGCTCCAGCACGGCGTCTACCAGTTCGCAGCGTCCGGCATCAATGCGCGGGCTGTGGGTCCTCGCGTGACGATCGTTGGTGGCGTGCACGGCAACGAGCGCATTGGCGTGAAAGTGCTGGACGCGCTGCGTCTGGCGCTGCTGCACGTGTCCCCATTGCGCATTTCCGGCGGCGCGCATGTGTTCCCAACGCTCACGCACGGCTCCGTCACGCTCGTGTACGGCAACCCGGCAGCAATCCGCATCGGCAAGCGCGGATCCTCGCCACACGAAGACTTGAACCGCTGCTTCTCTATTGACGTGCTGTCTTCTCCTTCAGGGCGAACGTCGTCGCAGTCCTACGAGCAGCAGCGAGCGCGCGAGCTCGCGCCGATCTTCGCGGCAAGCGACGTGATGCTGGACCTGCACTCGACTAACAAGCCGTCTGAGCCGTTCGTTCGCATCGCTGGTAACGCTGTGATCCCAACCAAGCTCTCGCAGATCATTGAGCGCCTGCCGTGCGAGATCCTGCTGCACGACCCAAAGTACCTGCTCGCCGACGGGAAAGTGGCGCTCACGGATGAGTTCGTCGGTGCGAACGGTGGCCTGGGTATTTGCTACGAGAGCGGCGTTGCTAGCGACCTGTCGGAGCAGAAAGTGGACGGTATTATTGACAGCATCTTGCAGATTCTGGCGTATGATACGCAGTCGCTTGCGCCACGGGGCTCTGGTGAATTAGAGCCAACTGAGCAGACGAAGAAGCAGAAAGCTGTAAAGTACGAGATCACGCAGGTGTTCAAGCTCACAGAGAGAGGGTTCCGGTGGGCGAGTGGTGTTGGTGACACCAATTTCCAGCTCGTCCGCGCAAAACAGCCGATTGGGTTTATCGGCGCCGATGGTGAAGGGTCTGCAACGCCGTTTGCAGTCGACTATGACGCGCACATCGTGTTCCCGAAGGTCCCGTCGCTCTGGAAAGTTAACGCGTACGTGCTGCGTGCGATGTGTCGTCATTTTTTGCCGTTTTGGTTGGCAAACTGTGCCGCCGAGTATGTTGATTCTGATGTGTGGATTTCTGTTGTTTGTTTGCATGACAGACCTCTTGGGTGGCTCACTCGGCGAGCGTCAAGCTGACAATGCCATGCTGTGCCTATCAAGTATGCCTTCTGAGCTGAGATGCATCATGCGCCATTCATTCATGGTTTCGAGAGAGAGTGCCTATTATGTACAGATTCAGTGCTATTAATAGGAATATATGGTGTACCTCTGCGTATTCGATCAAATAAATTCTGCTGGCTCGGCGTAACCTGCGCCGTCTTGTGTGTGTATCTTGCCAGCAGATCAATTCGCCTTCTTCTTGATCGCGCTGCTCTTGTGCTTCCTCACAGCAGCGACGTGGTGGTCGTAGAGCACTTGCAACGAGTTCCAGAAGAGCAGGATGTTCACAATATACGATCCGATGCACACCAGGCAGACGTTTTTCAGCACGAACGCTAGGATGTACGCCAGGTACACCGTCGCAACCTACATGAGCATTGCATGGAAAGCACAAGATGCATCATTGGTAAATGCGATAGCCCAACAGAGATGTGTACACTAAAACGCTAATGGGACGCACCACAGCGACGCTAGATGCTGCCACGTAGAGCTGTGGGTGGAACGGTACCGCCTGCAGCACAGGATATAGCGCGAACAGTGCATATGCAAACACGCCTACAAAGGGAATAGCATCGCCTCAGTCAGTGGTTAGCTTCAACCACAGTGCAAGTTCATACACGCGCACAACATAACTCTTACCAATAAGAGCGTTCGGGAGATCAAGCAACGAGCCCTTCTCCACAAATCCGTGATGCGACAGCATACTCCCGTACTCGCTTGCCATCACCTGCACGCGTTCACACAAACCCCAAAGCAACAACAGATACAACTCATCGTCACCACACTATCACTAGTAACATACGCAGAAGGCAGCGCCTACAACCACATGCACAGCAGCAGCAGCGCTTCGTAGCACGCAATCACGCGATGGAGCTGCTCGCACCTTGGAGCAGGAGAAGTATTGCGAGTCGCAGAGCGCCGCGTACTCGCCCGGATGCGCATTCTTCTGGTGCTCCACGTACACACCGTAGGCCGCGATGAGCACGCCCACCGCACCGGTGAGCGCCAGGTTTCTTCCGCTCTTGGCCGTCATGACTCTGTCGTTGCGTACGAGGTGCGAATGTACGAGGTGCGAATGGGGCTTGAGCTGCTTGGTGCTTGGTGCTTGGTGCTTGTGTTGCTTTTTGCGGAATGGCAATGGCTAAGCAAGACGCTGTGGAAGCAAAGCTGTCTGTCTGTCTGTCTGTCTCCCTAGCTCCTCCTCCACGAAATCAATAGTCCCTCATGGAGGGATTATTTATAGGGTGGTGTATGATTGGATGAAATTACGATTTGCATCTTTCTGATTGGTGGGAAAAGAGATCCAGTGCTGGTGTTGAAGTGGTTTCGCTCGCTGATTACGCCGGTTTCACGCCTGAGCTGCAAAACGAGCGACATGCAGGCATGCATGCGCCACCAGCGATGACGTCGAAGCAAAGAGAACGGAGAGCAGCGCTCCCATAGGAGAGAAAGGGGATGGCCCAGAAACCACTCCTGCATCTGCATCTGCCTCGCTGGTCCATGATGAGCAAGTATTTCACAGAGTACCAAGATGCACAGGTCGCCTCTACGATTATGAGAAAAAAGAGAGTGGAGAGGGACCTTTCGGGCTGCGAGCTCCGTGCAGTGTTGAATATATAGGAAATACCCTAGCGCTTTGTCCGTTGCTGGCGACTGCAGGAGGTCTGCGATACGCACATCATCACGGTGTTGCTGCTGCTGCTGCATCCCAAGGACGAGTGTAGCCAAGTCGCGCAAATGAATGACAATTTGTTTGGCCAAGCAATCCGCAAGTGGCCCGTGGGCGGAGCGCAATCAGTCGGGCGTCAAGGAGACTAAACTTCTGGAGATCGTGTTGGCTACACTGCGCTCTGAAGAGATTATAAGCCGGCGGAATTTCGATATACACTGTACTGTCGGTTTTAGTCAACCTCAAGTGCAGTAAACACACGAGTTTTTTTTTCAGCTGCCCTTTGGGCAACTACTAGAACGCCTTAGATTGGCTGAGAAAACAGAAATGATTGGTTTTCATTGCCTAAAAAGATGAAAGCCAATGGGAGCTCGTGAGTCACAAAACCCGAACAGTCAACCAGAGGTCCACGAACCTCCGGTTGACTTGATACGGTATCCTAGTTATTACAAGCTAACCCGTGTTGCTTCTAGTGGTCAATCAACATCACGATGACCTCGTCCCGCCAGTTGTCATCTCAAGGTTTTCAACGGTGGCTCGTGCGCCAAGGTTAGGATAAGGTAGCTGGTTGATGGGTGTGGTCCTGACGCGTGCGCTCAATCTACCGCAGTGTACCGGCAGCATCTCCAGATCTCTCACTTTTCTGAATCGTCCCACTTGAGGCCGTAATTCCAACACTGTCGACAATGGAGCGGGAGGCGAAGATGACCCAGCTCTCGTGCTGCGTGGTGGGCGACCCGCGCATCTTCAAGATCAAGGTCCCGCGGGACGCTGACATGAAGACATTTGCGCTGTACGTGTCCAGCTTCTTGGCGTTCAACGTGGCGCTCCATCACAGGCGTAGTCTCAAGATCTACAAAGCGACCAGCCATGAAGCAGAGAGCAGAGGCAAATGGTTGAAAACCACGGACGAAGACATTCCCGCGCTCACGGACTACGAGTATCCGATCGCCGAGCGCATTCGCAACAAGTACCTGACGAAAAGCGCTCGCATCTGCGAGGATCCGCACGTGAGCAGCCTCCTTGTAGCCAAGCGGAGCTGGTGGAAGAGCGAGATCCACGCTCTCATTGACATAGTGGGCTGCACGGAAGACTTTGACGACAGCGGATGTCAGGAGTACAGTGGTATAACTGACACCAAAGCGAGAGAAGAGGGTGAAGAACTCGCTCCAGCTGATCTCTGTGAGCATGCTCAGCCAAAGAAGCAGGCAACTGAGATCGCCGAACCCGCAAGTGAAGCTCTCAACTCAAAGCCAGTCGCTCGTCGTCTCGCAGATTCGTTGATCGCGTGGCTCTCACGGCCGCTGTGTCGCACATCCCCTGCTTCTCCGCCACCACCTCCGAAGCTGCGAATCGTGTCCAAGGCGTTTCCAGCTCAAAATGTGCATTGCATCATGATCAGCGCGGCCGCACCAGTACGCGAGCTGCAAAAAGCGATCCACAAAAAATGGAAGTTCTTGAATCGCCCGTTCTACTATTACCATCTCTTCATCACGCGCGGCGAAGACGGCAAGTGGCTGAAGAGGACGGATCCGCAGGCCAGCTGGCATGGGTATTACACTCGAGAGCGGCTGCTGAAGCCCTACGCACTGCTCTCCGACTACTTCGACGCCAGCGAATGTCCAAGCGATGGGGGTGAGGACACGTTTCATGTGCTCCTGCGTCCTTGGTGGGCGGGGGCCGACCACGATGAGTCTGGGAAACTGACATTGTTCACTTGCAATGATGACAACGGCGACAACGGCGGCGGTAAATTTTGACAAGCGGAGGGATGCAGTCAGTCATGTTTGAAGAGAGAATCCATAAGAATTGTCGCTTGCTATCTGTTCTTCGAAGAGAATTTCATGCGCCGCTAAAGATACTTCTTTGTTGTTGCTTTATCTTATCTCTACTGATATGCCAGGGCAACTGTGCTGCTTACTGTAGTCGAGCAGATTCGACTGATAGCTGCACGTAGGAAAACATTTCAGGGAACTTCCCTGATATAGCTAGCTGCATACAGCAGTTGCTCACTGCAAGTGCATCAAATGATAGCTATCGGAGCGCTGCGGCTAGATAATCATTTCTGCTACCAAGCGGTAGCTTCACACACTGCAGTGTACCATCCAAGTCAGCCCAGTATCGCTGCTGGTAAAGGCTCGCTCTGTCCTTGGACACCGACCAACGTATCAAGACGAGAAGTTCCCACCACATGGTTTCCTCCTACTCAAGACGGATGGCAATCAGATCGTCACTGCTGTATGTAATAAGTGCAAGAAATGATTTTACAGCCTGCTCGTGAATTAAACGACAAAGTGTCACCTGCACACACAGCATCGCAGCGACGGAGGCTAGTTTGTCCTGTTCCTAGCGCTTCGTGCGCTTGTCCACAAATGCAAATCTAGTGTAGTTGAGGTTGAGTGAGCGCGCATCGCATTCTGCCAGTACTCCGATTTACTGCCTCGTCCGAGACACACAGCCAGTGCCATACCATATTGGAATATTGCAGGTCTGCGCTTTCCAGCAAGCCCCTGGGCATGCACGCATGTATGCATGTATGGGTCCAATGCAATTGCACTCCACTGTATCCTGATTATCAGGACAATTATTTACTGAAGTTCGCCAAGTCGCTGATTGGTGGAAAATGGAAGTTGAAGTGGTTTCACTTTTTTCCTTTTTGCTCTCCGAGAAGGAAGCCCGTCAATTCCGCATTTTGAAAAGCCAAAGACACAACACAAAGCGACCGACGTGGCGAACATGAGCATGCGCATCGCCTGCTAGGATACCACCCTCTTCGCCTCCTTCTTGGCTCTCGCATGCAACTCAGCACACCGGCGCTTCAATATGACGAATACCAACAGCGGTAGCAGTAACAACAACAACAGTCACGAGGATGCCAGGCACAGCAACAGCACCCAGCCACAACAACCGCAACAGTCACAACAGCAGCAGCCCAAGAAACAGGCGCTCCTGCAACGTAAGAGACAGCTGCAGCGGGGTCCTCACCACCACCACCAGCAGCAGGAGCAGCAAGAGCGAGAGCCGTGGCTCTTCCAGAGTCTCAACTTCCAGCCTTCGCTCTCACTACCCTATCTGCATCACCAGCTGCAATCGCATGGCAAGGAGACCAGCAGCAGCACCTCAGGCTCTCTGTTGTACTCGCCGGCGTCAATGTCAACGTCGGCGCTCTCGCCGTCTCCGCTGTTAGCTCTCACAGACGCAACTTGGACGACTACGAACAGCAGCAGCAACATCGACTCGCCGTTCTTCCTAGATGTCGACAGCTTGAAGCGGTTGCTGCCACCGCACTCTTCGACGTCCCGCTATCGAGCAAACAGCGCTGGGAGTCACGCTTATGGAGGCACGCACCAGAACAACAACAATCGTCTGAACAGTGGTCGACAGCGACATCACCAGCGACACGGACCAACGCGGCTGGAGGCGCTGAGCGGACTGGCGACAGCGAGACGCAAGAAGTTCAAGCGCAAAGGCAAGCCGTCGAGCCATCTGAACTCATCATCGACATCAACGGCTCGCAAGTATGCACTTCGGATGGACGGTATCAAGGGGCGACCGTCGAGTGTCGAGAATTCAGGACCAATGGGGGCAAAGACGAAACAGCACCAAGTCGAGCACGACCATAGTCACAGTAAAGCAAAAGTGGGTCGAAGATCGTCGTATGACGAAGCGCTGGCGTACAACTCGGATGAAGCAGACAATGGAGATGACCCGACAGAGACTGCGACGCCACTAGATGACCCAGATGAAGAGAAACGGCAGAAATTGGTGATCGCAGCGCAGCTCAACCTGACGTTAGAAGAATACGAAGCGCTTGATGCGGCTTTCGGGGACCAGAGACATTCAAAAGGCTCTCGAGGTGACGGTGACGACAATGACGGCGATGATCACGATGGCTCGATGACAGGTCGGTACTTCGAGCTCTTTACGCAATGCGACGTTGACGGAAGCGGCGCGATCTCTCCAGACGAGCTTCGGAAACTTCTGCAAGCATCAGGCGAAGACATGGACGACGCCGAGCTCGCGATCGTGATTCAGCAAGCAGACACTGACCACGACGGAGAAATCGACTTTGACGAGTTCGTCGGGCTTATGCGAGCGCGAAAACGCTTGCTAAGCGTCGCAAACCAGATGGGGGTCACTGGCACAGGTCCAGGATCAAGCGGCAACAGCAAGGCATCATCAATGTCTCTGGTACTTTCTCCATCTTCGTCGTCATTCTCGTCATCAGCATCAAACTCGCCGCTACCTCCACTCAAAATGGCAACACTCCAGTCGAAGAAGCACATGCAGCAGTTCAATTCGCACTTCACAAGGCCAACTCCGACTTGTTTGCGTCCAGGTGCACAAGTGGACCTAACTCAGCTGCGCCGAGAGCTCGCAATCTCTGAATACGGTATCCAGGAGCTCAACTCGAAAGTCCGCGAAGGGCTCCACTGGGTCCAGCAGCACTGCCCCGTGCGGTCGTTGAAAGCCCAAATATTCTGTCACCGATGGGGCATGGAGAAAGTTCAGCAGCTCTTTCTTCGCATGCAGAGTCAAGCGCTTTCTCGAGCATTTCAGAAGTGGCGCGCATTCCGAATGTATGAGAGAAATAAACTCAAGGCGAACATGTTTTTGAAGTGCAAAGGAAGCCAGAAAATGACCGAGATCATGAACAAATGGCGGCGCAAGGTCACACGACGCAAGTTTACCAAGTGGAAGACAGAGTGCCTGATTGAAGCTAGAAACGAGCTCCACTGCGCTGCAATTGAATTACAGCGCATAATCCGCGGTAAATTCGCGCGGTTGGAACTCACGCGGCTGCGTCAACGAGCAGCAGCAACGAGGATGCAGTCGCTCATTCGCGGCCATCTGGCACGGCTCCGGGTTCAGAGAATACGTCGCGCAAAGCTGGAGTACGAATCTGCGAGCCTCCTGCAGCGCTGCTACCGTGGCTACACTGGCAAGCGCGTCGCGAGAGCGCTTTTCAGAGCACAGCGCGAAGCCCTCTCAGCGATGAAGATTCAACGCGCATTCCGCAATCATCAGCGGCGAGAACTGTTGCTTGTGATTCAGCAGACCAAGCTTGAACACGACAGCGCAATCAAACTGCAGTGCTGTATGCGCAGCTATCTTGCGCGTCGAGAGCGCTCTCGTCGAGCGTTACAGAAGAAAAAGATCAAGTCCTCCGTCGTGATTCAGCGCCACGCTCGCGGCTTGCTCGCTCGACGCCAAGTTCACGAGATGAAACGTCGAGAAGTAGCAGCGACCAAGATTCAATGCCGATTTCGAGTGTTTCGGTCGCGCATGCGCGTCTATTTGCTGCGCAATGAGAAGGTGTTTTTACTCAAGCATGCGCACGAAATGGCGTCAGTGACAAAGATTCAGGCTCGATGGCGTTGCTTCCACTACCGCAACTTGTATCTGAAAGAGCGTTTGCAGCGGATTGAAGCTCAGAAAGTGGAGAAGCTTCAGCACTTAGCAAGTGCGATGAAGATTCAGTCCGCGTACCGCGGATACCGAGCTCGCCGTGTTGCTCAGCGTGCTCGATACGAGAAACTCAAGTGGATAAACTTTACGATTATGAACCGAAGCGCGTTGAAGATCCAGTCATTCTGGCGCGGGTACCATGGTCGCCTAGCGTCGCACTTGCGACTTCAAGCGAAGAAAGCGCTCGAATTTGAAGAAAACGAAGCTGCCAAGCGAATTCAACTGATCGCGAAAGGCAACATTGCACGAGCAGAGAAGCAAAAGAAGCTGAAAGAGCGAGAGCAATTGCAACTTCTCCACCAGAAGCGCACCAAGGCAGCACTGAAGATCCAAAAAGTATATCGCGGTAAGGAGGCTCGTCGAGTTGTGGCAAAGTTGCACCAGGAGCACCGTGACGAAGCCAAGCGCGCGTTGGTGAGACTCGTGAACCTAACGAAAGCTAGAGCTGCTGTCAAAATCCAGTGCTGTGTTCGCCGATTTCTATCACGGGTCCGCTATTTGACAAAACAAAGAGAAGCTGAAAGAAGGAGACAACTTGAGGAGATTCGCCTCGTCCAGGAGAAAGCGACGCTAGTGATCCAATGTGCAATGAGACGAGCGAAGGCGAAGCGACTGCTGCTGCAACGGCGGCGGGAGTTCGAGCGACGCATCTCGACGATGGCGTCCGAGAAGGCACACGATGAAATCGAGCGGCTACGTAAGGAACAAGAAGAGGAATTGGCAAAGCTGAAGCTGCAGCTCATGTATCAGCAGAGCACAGCGAATGAGGAAGCAGCAAAGCTTCGCGAGCAAGTCGCTCGCCAGCGAGAAGAGGAAGAGCAACGACGAGAGGCGGAATCAGAAGAGCTCGTGAAGCTGAAGATTCAGACACTACTGCACCAGCAAAGCGAACGACGTTTACAAGAGTTCCGGAAGACGCACAATGCTGAACGGCTTCGTGAAAAACTTGGCAAAGAAATGCAAGAGCAAGAGCAAAAGGAGACAGTGTTGCGCACACAAGAGAACGAAGAACTGACAAAAGTGAAGCTTGCAACATTGCTGGAAACCAACGCGCAGAGCCAAAAGCAGCAGCAGGAGGTGAACTTACTGCAGAACGAAGCCAAGCAACTGCAGAACGCAGCGCTCGCGATGCGGAAAGAGCAGGCGAAGCTGAAGATTCAAGCGATTTGCTTGAAATACATTGCAAAGAGGAGAATCGAAAAGCTCCAGCAAGCTCAAGCGCTGCAGATGGCGAGCTTGAAAGATGAAGAGGAGCGGACTCGGCTAAAGTCGGTTCAGGAGAAAGAGATGGCGCTCGCTCGACTCAAAGCGATCATGGATGAAGAAACACGCGCACGCGAACAGGAGATCAAAGCGCTTGAGATGCAAATGCTGGAGCGAGCTCGAGTCGAGAAAGAGAGAATTGCAAAGCGAAACGCTTCTGCGATGAAAATCCAGTCGCTTGCTCGCGGATACCTTGGTCGACAGCGCGTCAAGGCCATTCAGGACAAGATCGAACAAGAACGAGACGCTCGTGCGAAGGCGATTGAGGCGACGCTGGCTGAAGTCGAGGCAAAAGTTGCCGAGGCCCTCGCGGATGACGCAGCCAACAATCTTGACGATGGTGAAGAAGCCGCCGCTGAAGGGGAGTGGGTTGAATACTGGGATGAAAACGCACAAGCGTCGTATTTCTACAACACTCGTACCCAAGAAGCGAGCTGGACGCGTCCATTATCCGCGCCTTCGGTGTCCTCGAAAGCTCTGGAAATCGTGCTGACAGCGACGACATCGGGTGCTGTCGACCACGACCAAGACAGCTATGCCAACTACAGCTCCGAGATGGTGGACGAGAACGGCTACCCTGTCGGCGCAGGGGCAGAGGGCTATGCAGACCAGTATGGATACTACGACCAGTACGGTCAGTACCATTACTACGAAGAGGATCCGTCCACAGCTGCTGCTGCTGCCGCGTACTCTGGAGCACAAATGATGGGAGCTGGAGCTGCCGCAGGGTTGCCCAGTATGTACCCAGGATTCGCATCAGCATACGTGTACCAGGCAGCAATGGCGTCCATGATGTTCGGATCCGCCATGGGATTTGGAAACCCCATGATGCAGCAGTTCACAAATCCAATGATGCAGCAACAACAGTACGCGAATCCGATGATGACTGCTACTACCGTAGCGGTGGTGCCTTCAGAAGCTGGGACAGAGGATCCCAGCGCGCCGCCAGATCCATGGGAAAAATTCTTCGATCAGTACACCGGCGCTGCCTACTACTACAACAACATCACAGGAGAGAAATACTGGGCTTGAACAAACCATATTGATCCTGGAAGATGATAAAATCAATTCTTCGAGGCTTGAAGCGAGGATCACTCGTCTAGGTTCATCGAGCTGTCGTCCGAAAAGTCTAAACTCGAGTATACCAACGATCGATGACTTGGCTCGATGCTGCTGCAGGAATTGTCCAGTTGCAGCGTCCGCTTCACCGAGTCTTCTCCTTGCGAGGTATCTGTGGGTCGCCCGAGGATTCCCGAGTGAAGCCCCATCGGAGTGCGATGCTCGGGAGGAGGGATATCGAACGAGCTGAGAGAGCCATGGCTTGACGAGAGGGACTCCTCGAACGCGACCGTGATCATTTCGCCGGCTAGAGTGTCCTCCGGGTTGTACGCCAGCGCCTAGAGAGTTTTAAAGCATTAGACACGTAGTGCTAAGCCACCAATAAAGTAGAAAGCTTGGTTATGACTCACCGCATGGTATGATTCAATCGCTTCTTCCAAACTCCCCTTCATGTGGTACGTAAAACCGAGCGCTGCGAGGATTGATGCCTGTGCATGTGTTTGCATACATCAGCGTTAGACTCGATGTGAGCATGAACACATAAAGCAAAGGAGGGTCGACAAACATTTCGTGGAGACAATCGCAAGGCGCTCTGGAAATAGTGGATCGCTTGGTCGTATTTCCTGCACCAAAGGTTCACAGTTTTGTTAGCTAACACTTCATCAAGACCACTCCACTGATTGGCATTCAGAACAACTCACCTCAACTTCCGGTACGAGTAGCCAAGGTTAAATAGAGTCGGCTCCCATGTCTCCATCAGCCGCTGAAGTATATTAGACAGAAAAAGCAAGTTAGCTTAATTACCAACCATCATCATCTCTGCATCAGAATAACCAAGTGCTTACCTCGGGTAGATGTTTGCAGAGTTGGAGCGCTTTTGTGAACATCTCAATCGCCATCGGGTAGTTCTTCTGCTTGTAGTACGCTGTGCCGAGCTCATTGTACACCAGTGGATCACTCGGACAGATGGCGCTCGCCTGCTTGATGAATTCCAGTGCTTGGGCCAGGTTGTTGGTTCGAAGATGTTCCATGCCGATGAAGAGCGGTGGGAGATGGGATCCTGGAAACAGACTAGAAGCGGTTCTGTACGAAGACATGGCTTGGTCACTTTCATCCTGTGCTGCGAAGGAGTTCCCGAATCCGATCCACGCAGGAGCGAACGTTGGCTCCAGCGTTGTCGCTTTGCTGCAATCAGAATAAGTGTCAGCTACAAGCTCATGAGATGAAAGTCCCTCCCACATTCAAGTCACGTACTGGAAATATCGCTGCGCAACTTCATATTTGTGCACCAGCAAGTAGTAGCAGCCAACGGTGTACCACGCAGACGCCTTCTTCGGATACACATCAACCTGGTTGTGTCCATTTACAACACAAAGTGTATAGATTAGCTCAATCACTCTCACAGGTACAGAATGCAACCATGCATTCTGCTTACCAGCTGATGAGCGTAATGATACAGCTCGCGTTTCTTGCCCAGCTCGACTAGCGTCGCTACGAATACTGTAACCACTCGGGAATTGAACGGATCTTCGTCTCGTACCCTGCAAATAGCAAGCGACACAATGTCTTGTATTAGACCTGAGGCAACCATTGTAGCAAAGGGGAGAAAGCAAGACGCACCATTGACAAATCTGATGCGCTTGTTGGACGTCGTGCTGATAGTAGTACGTCTCTGCTTTGGTGATATTCTGTACAGATGCAAAGACGCACAACGATAAGTACCCCAGTGGTGAAAAGTATACTCCAGGTGAATCGAGGGTTCGTACCAGATCGAGGTTGTCCTTCATGCTAAACTTTTCTTCGATGTCGCTGAACTTCTCGTTCACAGACGGAGACGAATCATACTGTAAACCACATAGAGAAATTAGCAAATCATGCCTCACCATAAGCGTCACGCTCATCAATACGATCGAATAGAGAGCGAGAAGCCGTACCTTGCCAACGTGTGTCTGGTATAATAGTCGAAGCAACCCCATCTCATCGGTAGAGAAGTTGAGCGACGCCACGAGCCGCTTCTCTTCTTGCGAAGACAGCATCTGCTTGTCAAAGAGGTGGAAAAACGCCTGCACAGTGATGCACACACGATATAGAAGAGAGTCAATACTGGTACAGCCATCTACCGATTTTGTTTGTTTCTCACCTCCGAGTTGTAGACGTCGCACCGCAATGCGATCCGGAAGTAGATTGCAGCGTTTTCGCGATTCCCGACCGCTTCAAATGTCTCGCCCATCAGCAGCGCGAGCGCTGAGACGATGTTGATCCCGACCGCATCGTCCGAGTCCTCATTGTCTCGCTCGTAGCGCCTCGAGAAGGCGACGATCGCATTCTCTTCTTCTGGAAGCACTTTCCCCAAAAGCTCTAAGCACTCTTCTTTCTGTTTAATCGCCAACTGTAATAAACAAGAGACTTCAGTACCCTCATTGACCAACACAGCGGAAATACAACGAGGGAACACTCACCATGCACTGGCCCAAGAGAAGATACGCTTTCAGTGTCGACGACCGGATAGCGTGCACGTTATCGATCTGCACGAGGTTCGCCTTCTTGATTGCGTGGATCGCGCGGTGATACTCGTGGTTTAAGTAGCATGCATCCGCAAACATCAGGATGTCTTGAGTGTATCCAGACGAGATGGTGATCTACGGCAAAAAGCACAATCACAAGACCATAGACATCGTTAGAACAGACCATGACGATTTTCACACATCCCCACACCGTGCACACACTTACAAGTTTGTCGGCGTAAAACAGCGCCGCCGAGACATGGTGGCGCTTGACACAGCTCCGCACCAGCTGACGCAACTTCGTGACCATGCGGCTCGGTCCGCTCGGGTGCACTGGTAATGGAGACCCTCCGCCATGCTGCGAGTGCTGCTGCTTGCTCTTGTTCTTATTCTTGCTGTAGCGTCCGCTGTTTGTGGGCGTGCTGCCGTTCACATTGCTGCTGTAACGCAGCCCCGAGCTCTTGGCGTCGCTGCTGCTGGCGCTTTTCCAGCCGCCGTCGTCACATGCGGGCGACTTTTCGCACACGTCGAGCGCTTTTGGTCGCACGTTGCGCTGCTGGTAGTACGAGCTCATGATGTCGAGCGAGCGCGCGGCCACTGCTGCCGGGTCCGTAGTGAGCTGCTGGGACAGTGGCGTCGCAACCGAGGGGTCTTGGCTGGCTTCGCTCTCCGTGGCGCCGCCGTCGTTCCCTTCTTCTTCGTCTTCTTCGTCGATCGTGAGGTCGATGGCGTCGATGTGGAAGCCTGTTCTATCGATAGACGTGGCCACGCGACGCTTCCGCTTGCGTAGTCTCTCCAGCCCGGCGGCCGGTGGCGTCGCGCCGAAAACAACCGGCGGTCTCCCACTCGAAGTCGTGACAGGCGTTTGGAAGAGCGACGTTTGGTACGGAGATGTAGCAGACACAACAGACGACCCTGAGCCACCAGTAACAGCAGATCCGGAGCGCAGTGTCGATGCTGCGATGGGGAGCAGCCCGCGCGGGGTGGACGCGCCGGGCGTCGACGAGGCGAACGGATGCGAAATGGCTGCCGAGTCTTCTGCTTCGCTTCTCGTGGATGAGAAGACTCACGCTGCGACAATTGTACACTCACACACAGAGTCTAGGTATTATAACGCTACGCACGAATGCAGCACTTTCAAGCGCTACAATAACACAGTGCTCTTGATGCCTCTTGACAGCGCGCTGTTATTCACTTGCTCTCGCTTCTTCCAAGAGCAAGAGTGGCTTCCAAGACCAGCGATAACTGCACAGCACTGCGCTGCGCCTCACACAACGACCCCTTTCTCGATCGACACCGCCCGTCACACAGCAACTGGAATGGAATCGCTCTCCCGCTCTTCCGCTCTGCTTGTCTCTCTCTCGCTTCTCTTCCAGCCGAGAAACCTGCTCTTGTTGCTCTCCGCTCTCCGGTTGAAAAAACCCTCACACACACACACGCAGAGCCGCTATTGCTCGCACTGTCGGCAATCTGTCTGGTCTTTCTTCAATCGCTCGATCACGCACGTTTTGGGCTGACAAGAGCGTCACGAGACGGACTGCTGCTTCACCTCCGCGCTTCTGTCTCTTGATTTACGAGCTGCTGCTCTTTGTCGTCTCTGTCTAGTCGCTCGTTCGCTCGCTCGCCGTCGCTCCGCTGGTGCGCTTGCAGATGATGGCGTCGAGGGGGATTTTCTGCGCGCGCGCGTCAATTTCCTTTCTTCCTGCTTGTCGCTTGCTTTTTTGGCATTTGGCGGATTCAAAAACGCGAGTCGCCAAAAAGAGTGCAGCAAGAGAGTCGAAAAGGGTCCGAACAAGTCAATAAAGCTCTAAGCAGGTCAAAACAAGTCGGTGTCTAAATGTAGGTGTAATGCCCGTCAAATATGTGGCTCACGTTAAATACGGTAGGTGTGGATGGAGACTCGTGCCACCGACCGCCAACCGTTACGTATTCAGCGCACGGATTTCAGAGCATGAGTTTGTGAGACGAAACCGATGGAAGAACGAAAATGCAATGCCTTCGCGGGTCTTCTTCCTAGCGGCTCGAACGAAAATGCGGAACGTGGATATTCACGATCACATCCAGACACAGACAGATACGAGCCAAATGATTTGGCCAACTCTGGCATTGCTCAACATGCCTGTGCCTCCGTGTGTATGAAGCCGAGTGAAAACAATCTGCTCAAAAACCATGGTACACCATGTACAGTACACAGGTGTACCACTGATGGTGCACACACACACACACACACAATCCCCAGACCTTGTGGTCGTCCAGATAACGCCTCTGGTTTGCCCACATTGTTGCTTTTTTTTAAATCCAAGTGAGCTGATTTGTCAGTTTGAATAACTGGCAACCCAGCTATTCCTCCCGGCTCTCTCGTGTGATCTCAAAGAGATGATGAACTGGTTTGAACTGATGGCACTATCAAAATCCTGAACTAACCATTCAAAATCAAAATCAACCACCCAGCTCAAACCCAACGTTCTCGAAAAAGACGACAGATGGGTACCAGTCGGTCGGTGGCGCGAAATGTGCCTATGTGCGGCGTCACGTATGACTTTCAGCACTCATACATAGCATAGGCACACTCTGAACTGAGCCATCATCACTTGAGAAAAAGCGCCGAGAGCTACACCCGCCAAGCAGCAGCCCCTCTTCCTTATTTTCGCATTCGCTCAGACGCATACACACGCACACCTGCGTCTACAGCAGCAGCAGCCATGCTGGACAACCCCGTGCTCGCCACTGCTGCCGCCAGCAGCACCACCGCCCCCATGCTCACGCGCAGACGCAGCGCCATGCTCACGCCGCCGCCCGCTGCCGCGTGGAAGGATTCGGACCGCATCGCGCAGTTTATCGCGAACGTCGCCGGCGGAGTCTTCGTCGTCACGGGTGTCTGCGGCTACCTCATCAACGCGGCCGCGACGTCAAGCTTCGAGCTGCCGGACGTGCGCGCTTTTATTCAGCGAGTGCTAGCGGACGCCACGCACCTGCCGTCGTTCGTGCACCCGTGCTGGGCGAAAGACCACGTCAAGGACGCGCTCACAGAGTGCTGGGGTGTCGTGCACAGTATCAACTTTGAGGGCAATCTGTCGGACCTGCGCGTGCTCGCGCAAGTGACGGCGATGGTCGGACTCTGCCTGGTCGCGGCACTCGCTGTGCGCAAGTACAAGTGGATCGGCTGGTTTTGCGGCCTGCAGCTCGTGATCACGATCCAGTGGTTCATCGCGCTCTACCAGGTCGTGCGTATCGCGCTCTCTATGACCGTGTACTTCACGGTCAAGTTCACAAAGTTCGTGCTCTCGACCGCCAAGCGCGTGTACGTGAGCATGTTTGGCGTCAAGAACAAGTATGCCGAGGCGCTCCGCCAGATCATGAAGGGTGCGCGCACGTATACCGAGTGGGCCAACATGGCCAAGTACCTAGACGTGCTCGAGGAGAAAGAGCACTGGAAGACAAAGATCCTCCCCGAGGACATGGAGCACTGTGACTTCCACCAACTCAAGATCAACATGGACAACCTCAAGCGCGCCATTGCGGGCGGCAACATCGAGGAGATCAAGTACATCGCCGCCGCGTTCGCGATGCGCAATAAACTCGGCATCGACTCGTCGAGTCTGCACTTGGAGTGCAATTCCGGCACGAAAGTCGTAATTGAGGAGTTTGACGCGCTCGTCGCGCAGGCGCTGGAGATCCTGGCGAAGTCTGGTCCCGACGAGTTCCCAACCGCAGAGAAACAGTCGTTCTTCAAGGAGCTCAAGCAATCGTTCGGGTCCACTGCGCTGTGCCTCAGTGGCGGTGGTGCGATCGCGATGTACCACATGGGCGTCATCCGCGCGCTCATCGAGGCCGACTTGCTGCCCAATGTGATCTCAGGCTCCTCTGGCGGCTCGATCGCGGCGGCCATGGCGGCGTGCAAGACCAACGAAGAGCTGCTCGACGACATACTCCAGAACAACATCTCGACGCGCTACATCCCCATGGGCATCCGCTGGTTCCCACCGCTCATGGAGCAGCTCGCGCACTGCGTGAAGACCGGTTTCCTCGTCGAGTGCTCCATGTTTGAACGGACGACGCAGCACTACTACGGCGAGCCCATGAACGCCGAGGAGAAGACCATGCACTATACGTTCCAGGACGCATTCCGCAAAACGGGTCGCCACGTGTGCATCACCGTGTCAGCCTCCGACGTCACGGGTCACAAAGGGCCGAAGAAATTGCTGCTCAACCACATCAGCTCGCCACACGTGCTGCTCTGGAGCGCGGTGGCGGTGTCGTGCTCGCTGCCAGGCATCATGAAGGGCAAGAGACTCATGGCGCGCGACTTCCAGGGCAATATCGTGCCGTACACGTCGCTTGGCAAGGAGTGGGTGGACGGCAGCATCCAGCACGACCTGCCCATGGAGACCATGGCGAGCTGCTTCAACGTGACCAACTTCATCGTGTCCCAGGTGAACCCGCACGTCGTGCCGTTCGTCGGAGACGACATCGATAACCCTAACTTCCAGAAGAGCCTCTTCCACACCCTCGAGAGCGTCATCGCCGCGGACGTGCGCCACCGACTCAAGATGCTCGCGTTCCTGGGTCTGTTCCCAAAGATCTACGGCCACCAATTCAGCTCGTACTTCAAGCAAAACTTCTCGGGCAACGTGACGCTCATCCCGGACTTCATCTTCCTCGAGGCGATCGGCATCAAGGCGATCCTGAACCCGACGGTCGAAGATATGGACCGGTACATTGAAGGCGGCCAGCGGTGCGTCTGGCCCAAGCTCCAGTACATCCGCCACCTGTGCACGATCGAGAAGTCGCTCGACCGCATCCTCGCGCAGCTCTTCGGGAACCAGATCGTCCCCTACGACAACTGGCTGCACCCCGGCACGAAAGTGAACGCGGACGACATCATCGCGACCAGCTCACGAATGTAAAAGCTGCCTACTAGAATATGACTACAGGTCTCATTATGACACCCCATTCTAGTCTAACAAGAGACATCCATCCGCACACACAGGTGGCTGGCTGCATACCCTAAAGGAGCGAAACCAAATAGAAATGTACATTTGAAATCAATCCATACCTATATGCCCATTGCCTCGAGCTACTTGTCATTCATTGCAGCAGTATAGTCAGTCGCTCAATCCCAGCCACCCATTCACGCTCTGGCTTCTCTGAATTTATTGCGTTTTCCATCTGATACGGGTTCATTTTTGCCATTGCCGAGAGAGGCAACTTCGACATGATCCAGTATTTGCTCGAGAATCGGGTGAGCGCTGGGGCAGCCACAACATGGACTTCCTCGCTAGATGTGGGAGGCTCGAGCTTGTCCAGTTTGCGCGCGAAAACTAGAGAGAAGGATTCTCGCCTGGGCAATGACCAAGGCTGCAGCCTGCGGTTTTTTCGACATTGTCAAATTCCTGCACGAGAATCGAAGTGAAGGATACACTGTCAAGGCACTACGCACGGCGGTCATGACTTTCGACGATCAAGTTCCGAAGTGAACACCGAACTGAGAAGTGTAAACTGCCAGCGATGGACATCGCCGCCTCAAAGATTAATTGAAGGCCGCCGAGGTTTTGTGTGAGAATCAACGAGATAACGCATGGGAGGACCCCCTTGAGGTGGTTGTATTTTCCGCTGTGAATCGAAGCGAAGGGTGTGTGTCGAAGGCGCTAAATGCGGCTGCGGATAATGGTCATGAAGTTGTCGCGCCGTTCCTGTGCGAGTTGTGACAGCAGAGCAATGAGAAGGAGCCGGACGTCGTGGAGTGCTATTGCTGCTGAAGTTCGCCTCCCATCCAACTGTAGAGCACCAAATAAACAATTTTATGTGTAGATCTTCAGCTGCCTACGCTCATTCTCGCCAACCTACTCTACAAATTTCATCAATTGCTGGAAAAATACTTCCAAGTAGTATTCGAGTTTCGATATCCTTTGATCCCCTTGTCCTTTTGTTAAACGCAAGTTAGTTGGCTCATTTCGCGGTTCCAGGCTTGTGCTGTGTGTGACAAATAGAACTGGAGATTCCCTTGCCTGGGGTCTAGAGATTGAACACTAGGGTGGCATACATCATATCGATCAGCTGCCTCACTTTCAGGACCAACAGCAGACCAACAGTATCGTGATCAAATGGAAGCGCCACTCAAATCGACTCTATAATTTATCCAAAAGCATGCGCAAAACTGAAAGAGTAGAACTTCGTTTCCCTCTACAACACGGTCGTGACCGTGCTGGGGGACTTCTTGCTGTACCTGCCAGCGCCACTCGCTGGGCCAGCAGACGTAGCAGGATGCTTGCGTCGCCAGAGCATCACGCCAATGAAGAGCGCAGCTGCGGCGACTGTCGCCATAACCCCAAGGTGGAGGAAGCTCGGGCGATACCTTCTCACGCGGTCGCTTGGCCAGTTGTGGTCCGACATGATCCACGTCGAGTCCGCCACGTCCTCGTGCTTGTTCGACACAAACTCAAACTGCATGTGCGACGCGTTGTAGATATGCACGCGGCCGTAGCCGTACGTCTGGAGTGCCTGGATGCGCCAGTCCGCGTCGTAGTAGCTGTACTCATCCACGTTCGCGCCACCTGAGCCGACCATGATGTGCACAGGCGCGAGCGCTTTCCTGACACCACTCGTGATACCTTCCTCGTAGTAGCAGATCTCGTCAAACACGGCACACGTGCGCTCATACGAATGGTAGTGGCCGGAGAACACGACGTCGACGTGGAAGTCCGAGAACACCTGCTCCAAGTGGTCTCGGTAGAGAAGCGAGCGGTAGTAGTCGCCAGCGTACGCGACCGAGCAGTACATCGGGCGGTGCATGTGGACAAACAGCCACGGCGTCTTGGCTCGGTCAATCGACTGCAAGTCCTGGAGGAGCCACTCGTACATCGCCGAGCCTTTCGAGAAGTCGTGCTCGCCGCTGAGTACCGTGTGGTGCGCAAGCCCCATCTCCATGCTGTACCAATAGATGCCGTTGCCATTGTCCGGCATGTGGAACCTCCTCTCCAGTGGGACGCCGCACTCGCCGTGCGACTGGTACCCGTGCGTGCCGTCTTGCTCAAACACCGGGTTGCGTGGAAACTTGACCGAGTCCAGGCTGCTGCCCTCTAGATACCCGTAGTCGTGGTTGCCGACGCTCACAAAGTACGGGATCGTTGACGCCACGCCCTGGATTAGCTCGCCAAACTGGTCCCAGATGAACGTCGAGCCTCGCGCGTACGCGATATCACCCACGTGCACGAGCGCCACGTACCTATGCACATCGCCACCCCTGCTGTTGCGTTTGAAAGTCGCAGTAGCACTGCTGCTGCTAGCCGTCCTGACCACCATGTTCGAATACTTGATGTCTTGCTCGATCAGTTTCATGGTCGTGCCGCAACTGCCCTCAACTGCAAAGTTCTCGGTCGCCTCCACGGGCGAGTTCAGGTCTCCAAACACAAAGAAGCTCACCGTCGTCCTCTGCTGTTGCTGCTGGTTGCCGCTACCGAGAGCCGCCACTCCTGCCAAAGGAGGTACCGTGAAGCTGCGCACATCGCTCAGCGTCCCATTCGGTGTGACGTCGCCCACGCGGTAAAAGTACGTCTTCTCCGGCTCAAGACCCGTCATGACTGCTTCAAAGAGCTGGCCGGGGTCGCGGAAGAGCCTGGCGGACACCGTCGTCGCAGGCGCCTGACACATGTCGCTCGCGTGGTACGTGCGCTGGGTCGCGTGCGCCACTTGGCTTAGCGTGTCGTGCGTGCTTCCGAAGAGCACGACTGGCGCGCTCACGCTCGCACTCACCCAGTGCACGCGCATCTGCGTCGAGTCGGTGGTCGTCGCCAAGTGGATCTGCAGCGGCTCAGCGGGACCCCGAGCGAAGCGCACGAATGGCGATGTCCCGAGCACCGCGCCGCTGGCACCAGATACGAAGCGGAACTGCCACGAGCAGCGCATGTTGATTATCGGACCGAACGTGACCGCCCCGGACGCGCGCGCGTCGGTGCGCCGCAAGTCAATAAAGTCGTGCACGGGCACCGCGACGCGCTCATCGTCGACGCAGTACGCGCCAATCCAGTCGCCCTCGAGACTCGCAGATTCGGTCGTCGTCAGCTCGTACTCGAAGCGCACTTGCAGCGTGTCGAGCTGGTGGAGGATGTGCTTCGAGACCGCAAAGTCGCGCAGTTTGCGCTGCGCATGCAGCAGTGGCAGCTGCTCCAGGTATGGGTCCACGTCCGGCTGCATGGGCCCGAGCGCGAAGAGCGCCAGCGCGACGACGCTCACGAGCGCTACGCCCACGATGGCGAGTGACCGTGACCGACTCGGCTCGAAGGGCGACAGCGACAGACTCACGCGCACATGAGGCGGCGGTGGCTTGCTGCTCTTCGTGGGCGATGAGGATGAAGGCGAAGAGGCAGCGTGCGAGAGAGAAGAAGAAGATGGTGACGAGGACGTGCCTATTGGTCGCCATCGCGGCAGCAGCGCTGGTGCCGCGCGATCCTCGGATTGGCGCCGCGGCTTCATGCTGCTCGCTGATGATGCTGAGTGAGGCAGAACTTCTGCGTTCTGCACACGATTGTCAGTCCCTTTCGTCGACTTCGTTTTTTCCATGTAGGGTTGTTCGCCTGCAAGATGACAAAAGGGTAATTAGCCGACGACGTAATAATTTGATTATTTTTGCTGAGCCGCGAATTAATTCAGAATGTGTGTTTCAACGGAAATAACAATTGCTTATAATTTTGATACAATTTCTATTGTTTATGATTTGACATAGATAAGAGTCTCATTTATATATTTTAGTCTTTTTGTTGTATGGAACAATAGATAAATAGAAGTCTGGTTTTTGTGAATTACGAGCAATAGAAAATATAGTAAAGGATTTAAGGAAAATCTAGATAACAGGATTTAAAAAAATTTGCCTCCTTTTATAACTGCTTAGGTTTGACGTTTTTAATAGGAAATTTCCGCCTTTATTGATACAAGCGATACCAAATTGCTTGATACCAAGTAGCAACACGACGGACCTCGTTAACAAGCAAAGTAAGAAAACTGCGCCAAATGCGCCGTCACCATCTGAACATTTTCCTGCTCGCCCTATGGAAATGACTTTCTGGAGCTATGCACATTCTTTTAATATTTGGGAGAAGCGCTTTATGAAACTTGCTGGCTGGCAATAAATCTAAGGAAACAAAAAGAGTAGTGCGCGCGAGGTGTGTGTGTGGGGGGGGGGATGTTGATGGCGGGAGGGGTGGATGAATGACTTAAATAATCCAGAAGCGCAGAGCGAGCGAGCGAGCGAGCGATCAACCAACCAGTAGAGACACGAGTCGCAATCTCGCTTGTGTGTAATTGCGCTGCCTGGACAGATGTCCAAGAATGGCGCCATTCGTCGGGTCGGAACTTGACTCGGTCTTGGTCGGCTGGCTGGCTGGCTGGCTGGCTGGCTTTTCTTGTACGCACAGAACGTGTTGCTGCTGCTGCGCTGCTTCCTTCGTTCTCTTCGTTACACAATCCCAAGGTAGCTCGTGAGCATGAGCGCTATCCAGAGGTAGCTGATCGGCACGCCCATGATCCAGAGCAAGAACAGGATCAGCAGCAGGTTGCCGCCGCCGATGTGGAAGCGCGACACCTGCTCTTGCTGCTGCTGCTGCCCCCGCTGCGTACCTGGACCCTGATTGACATCGACACTGAAACACGAAACACACACAGACTAGATTATGACGCGACATTGCGATACAAAGTATACGTTGAAGCCAACAACTCACCGACGGCGCTGGAATGGTCCTTGCTGAGCTCGCATGCCAGGCGCGTTGCCGAACGTCGAAAACGTGAACCCCGGACCGAACTGAGACACGTGCACGCGCTGGCCACCAAAGTTGTTGTGCATGCCGCCGTGCAGTCCTTCCTGGAAGAACATCGAAAACGGGTCCTGTCCGCCAAAGAAAGTGCGGAAAATCTCCTCTGCGTCCTGGCCCTGGAAGCCGTGCATGCCGTTCATGCCGCCGTGGCCGTGGCCGCCGGCCGAGCCGTTCACTGCGTTCTTGCCAAAGCGGTCGTACTGACGTCGCTTGCCTTCGTCCGAAAGTATCGAGTACGCCTGCAAACCAAAAGTGAAGAGGGAATGGTTAGCACATTTGGTTCTACGGGGAATCGCGACCAAGATCCACCACAATGGCAGTCATAGAGCAAGTAGCGCACTATTACTGTAGTGTTCGCACCTCCCCGATCTCCTTGAATTTGATCTCGGCCGTCTCTTTGTCGTCCAGGTTCTTGTCTATTAAAAAAAAAAGACACCAGCAGGTGAGTGAGTGGAGCAGTGAGGCAGTAAATGGCGCTCAACGCGCCTTCATACCCAGAGCTTCACGCAGGCAGATATCACGTGCAGAGCACCATATGCATGCAGGGAAGTAAGTGAATATACACACTGCTGCTTACCTGGGTGGTAGCGGATGGCCATCTTGCGGTACGCCTTTTTGATCTCTTCGTCCGTCGCGGTCTTCTCGACATTGAGCACCTCGTAGTAGCAGCGGTCCTCTGCCATGATGCAGGAATGGATGGGTCGCTCGCAGGGGAGAAACGGAGGAGAGAGTGGAGTGAAGTGGAGTGGCTGTAGACAGACAGATAGAGAGGGAGATCGAGCTATGCACTGAAGAGACGACGTCGAGCGGCTCCTTCCTCTTCGTGCGCCTTTGTTTCCTGCCTGATCGACGCGTTCTCGCCGCAGAGAGAGAGCGACAGCGACCGCCGATGTTGCTCGAGCATGAGCCGCGAAACGCATGCGTACCTTCGCACAACCTTGGATGACGTTTACAAGTTCTATTGGTTTACCAAAATATCCTTGCTATCAATTCAATTCTGTTGGTTCTAGACTATTTAATTCTACAATACGACTAAAAAAGTCGGTAGCATCTAAACAACTAGAGTAAACAGATACAAATGACAGGTATATACACTACAATACACAACGTAGCATGTTATTTACAAATGTAGCCGTTTGGAGCTTGAAAAGCCATGGATCGTGGACTTCTTGAAGGCTGTCAGCCCCAACAGCTTATTTTTAGAGCGGCAGTCTGAAAATACGACACTCGCGACACCCGCCGACTTGGTGCGATTCTTTCTCTGCAATACGAGCTGATATGAGCTAATATTCTGCTGTTCTGTGCGTGTGTTTCAGTCTCCTCTCTCTCTCCATCTTCTAAAGTCAGCGGCGGCGGCGGTGATGAATGCGCCGCGACTCGCCCCCATGCCCTCGGCGACCACGATGGTCATGGGCAAACGCTCCATGCAGGTGGTGCCGAAGCGCTCGGTCACGGGCCAGTTACTGCTGCTCGTGAAGCAGGACATGCATCCGTTCCTCTGCTACTTCCTCGACCGCGACGTCGAACTCAAGTTCCAGACGTACTACCGCCATGAGAAGCAGCGCCACGCCGCGGTGTACATGGTGTGTCTCGTGGCGCTCGCGACCGTCTTCTGCGTGCACGGTGCGGTCCAGCGCATCACAGACACCACGGAACACTACCTCACGATGATGCACAGCATCAGTGGTGACAATGCAGCGGTCGTAGCGCCAAACACAACAGCAAACTGGTTCGACATCAGCATCTTCATGTTCATCACGATCATGCTCTACGTCGCGGCAATCGGGTGCGCGCTCCACATCTGGCGACGCCGTGGCGAGACTCAGTTCGCCTCGTGGTGGTGGCTCGAGCCCGTGGAGCTCCTGCTCGTGTTCTACTGTCACCTCGTGTTCATCCCCGTGACACTGATCCTGGTCGCGTGCATCGACGAGCAGCTTTCATTCATGGCCCAGGTTACGTTGACATCGCGCGCAGAGGACGAAGTACTCATCCGGCTGCTCAGTGGAAGCTTCGCGGACGCGCTCATCTTCTTCTTGCTACTCACGATCAGCATCGCAGCGTGTCTGCTGCGGCTGCAGTTCCTCTACTTCTGCCTGCTCAGCTGTGAGTTCGTGGCGCTGATGCTCGTGGTCTCGGCCTGGTACTACTACACCGTGACGATGCGCTGGAGCATCTTCGGCGTTTTCGTGATGCTCATCGCTATGCTCATCCGCGGCGTCTGGGAGAACGAGCTGAGCTGCCGGTCCGAGTTCCTGAGCTCCGCGAACCTCGTGAGCGAGAACCGCCGGCTGAGCAACCAGAACGTGGAGATGAAAGAGGAGCTCTCGGGGAAACTCAACTACCAGCTGCATTACGAAATGGGCGACATCCTGCGCATCTTGTGCCAGATCAAGATCAAGATGAACGGCGACGAGCGCAAGGACATCGACAAGATCATCACGGCGCTCGTGACGAACGAGGACCTCTTCGAAGTGAGCCTCGACCCGTCCATGGCTGAGTACGAGGACGAGGTGCAGGGCTGGCTGCACATGATGGCGTTCAAGGAGCCGCCGCCGGGACCGTATCAAGCCTCGTCGCGGCTGTTTACCGATCGCCGCGTGCGAAAATCGTCAGTGCCCGGTCAGATCCTGCAGGCGGCCAACTCGCGCCGCATGAGCCACACGGCGGACGCCGCGGAGGAGGAGCGGTACTCGAACGATGTGATCAGCAAGTTCTTCATCAGCACCGGCGATCTAAACGAGGACAGCGAGGACCTCTCGCGCTGGCTCGTCAACACGCTACGCGACCAGTTCTTCGTCGACATGTTCTACATCGAGCAGCGCTGCGCATCGCCGCTGCAGGTCGTGTTCCTCACGTGCGTCGAGATGAACTCACTCGGTTCGCGGCTCGCGCTCGACATGAAGAAGCTCGCAGGCTTCATCGCCGCGGTCGAGAACCACTACTTCAAGCGCAACACCTACCACAACTGCCTGTACGTGCTGTCTGTATGTGATTTGTATGGTGGTCCTGGGTTGTCGTATCGTATATCCCACACAGGTCGATAGCTAACAGAACCTCAATGATGCGATTCTCTATTTGTTCCTATAGTCACGCTGGCTCGGTGGTCGCAGACATGAACTTCTACCTGCGGAGGCTCAACCTGGACGTGGATGACCGCACGTTTTTCGTGGGGCTCGTGGCCGCAGCGGCGCACGACATCAGCCACCCGGGGGTCTCCAACGGCTTCCTCATCGCCACGCGCTCCAAGCTCGCGATCACGTACAGTGACGACTCGGTGCTCGAGCGCATGCACATCGCGGAGCTCTACCGGATTCTGTCGCATGACAAGTTCGACATCTTCTCGCAGATGACGCTCAACATGCGCGTGGAGGTGCGCAAGCTGATCATCCAGATGGTGCTCGCGACCGACCTATCGCGCCACTTCCCGCACATCTCCAAGCTCAAGAGCAAGAAGTTTGCAATCTCAGAGGAGACCCGCGGGCTCGAGGTGACGCTCATCATGGAGACGCTGCTCATGCTCTCGGACCTAGGCCACACAGCCAAGCCGTTTCCCTACCACCAAGTGTGGGCGAACCGCATCTCGGAGGAGTTCTTCCGGCAGGGCGAGGCCGAGGAGCGTCACAACCTGCCGGTTTCGCCGCTTTGCGACCGGCGGCTCGCGAATCTCCCGAAAAGCCAGATCACGTTCCTGACGCTGCTGGCCACACCGCTGTTCGAGACCGCGGGCCAGGCGTTCGCCATCGACGAGTACAACACGGTCATGAAGGAGCTACACGGGAACATCCGCACGTGGCAGAGCATGATCGGCCGCAGCGAGAGCGCGCACGAGACGCTCTCCAACCACTCGGGCAAGGCGCTGAAGGACCGGGACCTTGTGCGGCCCGCGACCGTGGCCAACGCCGAGACCCAGGAGCTCGATCTGTGATAGAGATAAATACATAGTCAGGATGGATTTGATTTTAAAAAGTTGTGTTTTTGAATAGAGATAATAGAGATTACCAATGTTTCGAAGATTGACATGAAGGGCTACTACAGTGGTTCTCTTTATAAACAGCGACTCAGAATAGATAGACAACAGAGGCGAGGGAGTGATCCTTAACCTTCGAAGCAGCAGCTCAGCTCCGCTACGCTATTAAAACTCGATCTTCTCCCCAAACTCGGTGTAGTAGTTGGACACTGCGACGGAGGACTTGTCAGCGTCGCTCGGGTCGAACCAGACGCGGCACTTCTCGTACGGCGGCGAGTAGAGGTGCATCGTGATCGCGTCCACGTCGGCGTGCGGGTTGCCGACCTTGTGCAGCCCGAGCGAGTCGTCCATGTATGTCACTCCCGATGTGAGTACCGTGCTGGCGGTCTCCACGAGCTTGCCGCCGTCTTTCTGGTACCGCACTTCGTGTACAAAGCCTTGGATGACCTTGACCCAGCAGCCGTCGCTTGGGTGGTCGTGGATTGGAGAGTACTTGCCGCGGTTCCAGCAGATGAGCATGAGCGCGTAGCTCTCGTGGTCGGTCGAGATGAGGTTGCGCGTGTAGTTGCGCGACGGGTCAAAGTGCGTAAACTGCTTCAGCTCGTCCATGTTCACGGGGAATTTCCTATGAAAGAGACATAAGAGAGGCAACAAGAGTGTGGGTAAGCCAACTGAGCGCAGCGACGCTTCGAATAGAGCAAGCAGGCAAAAGCTAACAGAGAGACGCACTCGAGCAGGGCCTGGAGGTTGGTCTTCTTGTGCAGCGGCAGGTGCTTCTGCTCGTCGTTGTGGAAGAGCTCAGTCTCGATCGCGTCCACGAGCTGCGCCAGGTCCTTGGGAGCATTGCTGGTCGCTTTCTCTTGTTGTTGCTGCTGTTGCACATGCGCCATGTGAGCCTTGAGTCTTGAGGATCTGGAAGGTCTTGTTCGCTTGTTGTCTTGACGGAGCGAAATCGAAAATGAGGGACTGTGCGAGAGGGACAAAGTCAAGCAAAGCAAAGCAAACGGGCAAGCAGCATGGCCTGACTACTTGGTTGAAATGAGAGTCCCTTGCTTTAGCAGCCAATGCACTCTTGACATGTGCTGCAACATCATAGTAAGCAAGTCAAGAGACAGCAACCTGCACCAACTTGCAGTCAGTAAAGCGACATGTTGCGCAAAAGCGAGAGTCAGCTGTGCCAGCCAATCAGCGCTGGGAAACAGTGACCATCATTCTCGTGGCGCAGCGTTTTCCGCCGTTGCAGGGTTCACTTTTTCTGCACATCCCCCTCCTCCCTTTCTCGTAGCAGCTATAAATAGCTCTTGACGGATGACGCACGACGACGCGCTGTGTCTGTGGCCGATCCACTCATCAATCAGTCTGTCCGCCCATTCAGTGTCTCACCCAGTTGAAATGTATTGTTTGCGCCATGCATGCATGGCATTCATCTCGCTCTGCGCTGGACGATTGCAAGGAGAGTACTTACAGGCAGATCTATGCATCAGGCGCTAGAGCACGACATGCGGTGCCTCTTCAATTGCAAGAGAGTCGAGCTATTACTTCATCAAGTAAATGTGTCAATAGTATTCTATGATGTCATCATGTCTACGTTTATTCTACTGCTACGTGCTCATGCAAGTACGGCACGACAGCTTCGTGGCCATTCTCCGCAGTCGCATCCAGCGCCTCCGACGCGCACCACTCGCTTCGGTCTGCAATCAGAAACCTGACTACTTCCAGATGACCATTCTCTGCAGCCCTGTTCAGCGCTTTGAAGGTACAGCCCTCGGTACGATTTCCGTGCAGGAACATGACCACATCCAGATGGCCATTGGCAGCTGCGTTGTCCATCGCCTTCTTCGTACAACCTTCGGGGCGGCTCTCATGTACGAACTTAACGATGTCCAAGTAGCCCTTGGCGGCTGCTGCGTCCATCGCCGCTTTCGTGAAGCCTCCTTTCTTGCCTCAACGATTCTCGTGCAGGATCTGGACGACTTCCAACTGACCTTTTGAGGCGGCCATGTCCATCGCTCACGGCTTACACCCCTCGGTTCGGTTCTCGCCCAAGAACTTGACCATCGGGAAGTCATCGTGCATTACTGCCGAGTGTAATGCCTTGACTGTACAGCCTTCACTTCGGTTTTCACGCAAGAACTTGACAACTTCGAGGTATCCGTTCACTGCTGCGTTGTCCATGGCGGTCTTCGTGCAGCCTTCGCTTCGATTTTTGTGCAGGAATCTGGCCACGTCGAGGTAGCCGTTTACTACCGTGTTGTCTATGGTGTCCTTTGTACACCCTTCGCTTCGGTTCTCGTGCAGGAACTTGACGATTTCGAGGTGTCCACCAGCTGCAGCTCTGTCCATTGCCCAACCGGCGCACCCGTCGTGTCGGTTCTCGTGCAAAAACTGGACGACGTCGAGGTATCCGCTTACCGCAGCCCTCGCCATCGCTTTGCTCGAGAATCCTTCGATGCGATGCTCATGCACAAACTGGACAAGCTCGAGGTTTACACTGCGAGCGAGTTCGTCGGTCACCGGCCATCGTTGCTCGCCTCGATTCTCGAACAAAAGCTTGACCATCTGGAAGTCTTTATGCTTCACAGCCTTCTCCATAACTCGCTCCGAGCAGTCCAGAGTGCGGCGGCCGTGCATGAGCTGCAGCATTTCCAAAGATCCAGCGTGGTCCATGATGCATTTCCTTCTGGAGTTACCCTGTTCCCTGAACTCGTAGTTGCGGTCGTAGACCCACTGCACCAGCTCCAGGTTGCTGTTCCAGACCGCCTGTTTCAGGGTTGGATACTCGATCCTGGTCTTGTCTCTCGGAAGGTTCTTGTACAAGAAGCTCAACATGTCAAAGTCACGCCGACGCACAGAGTGGAACATCAGGTTTCCCTCCCAGACCCACCATTCGGACTCCTTCTTTGCCGTCTCTACCATCCACCTGAGCATCTCCAGACGATCGTGGTGAGCTGCACACGCCATCACGTGACTCATATCCAGCAGCGAGTTGTCTCGGTTGAATGGGATCTTGCAAAGCTCGACGACTAGCTCGAGTACTCTGTGGTTGTTCTCTGCGATCGCGACGTGCGGGACTGCGCCGCGCTTGAGAAGGAATTTCTGGTCCCTACTCCAGCTCCAATGCGACGGGTCGTGCAGAGTGTACTTGGGGACGCGCTCTTTTCAGAGTTGGTACACCAGGAGCGGCCATCCGGTCATCAAAGACGTGATGGTGCGCCACAGTACGAGGTCGGTCAGCACAGTGAGCGCAGTAGCAGGAGGAGTCTCCAGGACTGCCGAGAATTCGAACTTCTGGTGGGGGAATGCCTCGCCTTTGCGGTCTTGAGCTAAAGCAGCAGTGCCATCGCAGTCGGGGTAGTGTGCAGCCTTCACAGAGCGGCTGCTTGGGGAGTGCGCACTGCGAGGTGAATAGCGTTGTGAGCCATCAATCAGGGTGGACTTCTCCAGAGGAGTGAGCGATGAAAGAAAAAACCCATCCAGGCAGCAAAAATCTGAGGTCGTGAATGTACTTTCTCTGGCACACACAATACAAACACCAAGTCAGAACCCAAAAATCAGGTGGCGTCAGAACGTGGATGACAGCGAATGGATGACTGGGATCGACTGGTGATGATTTTTTCACAAAGCAATACCAGATACAGCTAAGCGTTTGCCACAAGAGAATAATGTGGACGGATTTGTCTAGAGCTCGAACTCCTCTTCGTGGATGTCGAAATTGTGCGCGCCGAGCTCCGAGACCACTCGCTCCGTCGCGCTCTTGAGCGCCTCGGGGCCGGAGATGAAGATGCCGATCTTGTCCTCTAGGCGCTGGCTAGCTCTGGGAGTGATT
>JAADVO010000331.1:0-33072 GCA_023335655.1 Globisporangium spiculum | reverse complement strand
GAATCTTCAACATGTCGCACGTGTCTTGCGTGCGTGTGGTTTACGCTACTTGTTTTCTTTTGCTATCCTAGAATGTATGTAAAAAGGGAGAGAGTATAAATGGTGACGGCCCGCACTCTAAGAGTGAAGGTCCTGTAATCATGCATCCTTACAAGAGGGATGGCTTGCTTCTTCGTCAGATTTGTCGCTCCTTCATCGACCATGAAGCAGTTCATCGCTCGCTTTAGGCTTTTCTTGAACGGTTTAAAGACCGCGACGTCTAGCGGCTGCAGGATGTACGTTGCGTCCTGAGGCAGCAGCAGCAAAATGATCTTCAGCTCGACGGTACGCTACACGATTGCTTCGTTGTTGTGGCTGGGGAAGCCGTCGTAGATCAGCAACAGGGGACGGACAACATCACTCGGAACGCTTGCGTCAAAGTGCTCGAGCCATTTCGCGAAGAGTGCTTGGTTCATGGACGCTTTGGGCGCCACCGCAACAGCAGTGCCAGCAGCTGAGCACTCGTTCAGCACGTCTCGATTTAGGCGCAGACCCGACAGCAAAAACAGGGGAGGGAGGCATAGCCCAGCGCTATTGACACATGCCACGATGGTTAAATGAAACCCCATATCCACACACTCCGTCCATACGTTCTTTGAACCACGTACTACGACGACCTTCTTTGATTTGATGCTCTGCCCAAACCCCGTTTTGTCCATATTGAACACTCTGTCACCGATCAGCTTGCGCTCGACAGCGTGCTTAATGAGTTGGTTCACGAGCAGGTCAAGGCCTTCCTGCTTGACTTGAATGCGGGCGCGCGATATCACTTGGGGGCGGTTCGGAGCGCAAGCTGCGGGTAACGACCGAAAAAGCGCTTAATCCAACCTTCACTCAAAAGTTTGGTTGAGCGTGTAGGGCCGTACAGTTCGCAGTAGCCTTCATTCGCCTTCCTGAGCAGCATGTCACGAGTGATTGGGAAGCCTTTGCCCTGCATGCCGACGACCCAGGTGCTGAGAATTTCCTCAACTTCTGTGGGGAGAAGCGGTGGCGGCCCAGTTCTTTTTGGCGCAGCTCCAGCACATTGCTCGCTTGCGCGTCGGCGAATGGTTTGCTCAGGCCCAGTTGGGTACTTGGTGGCTATCGACGTCCACGCTGCTCCGCTCTCGTACGCCTCGACAGCGCCCGACAGCTCGACTTCACCGTATTGCTTCCTCTTCTTCATCCGTTTGCACTGTCTGTGGTGATCTGCTCAACGAGCTGCGCGCTGCGCAGTCGGCCATAAACCGATCCGTTTGCGCATAATCCAATTACAAGTCAATATTTCTGATTAGCAGGTTTTGATTGGCTGATGCTGCTGACCGGTCAAAATCTGGTCGTCGGCCATAAATTGGTCTTTTACCTTAGTGTCAACTTTGAAAGGAAAACAACATCGAAAACTGTCACCGCCTATTGCTGTTTTGGGCTTTCGTAACACCGATACCGAGGCAAGATCGGTAAACTCCTGCGCGTCATTTACACAACCTCCCCGTCAGTAAAACAAAACTACCCAGCCAGTCAATCCACGCATAAATGTTCGATCACACTCACTTTCCATGCAGCTGACGCTGTCTCGTCATTGTCGGAAACAAGAAGAGCGAGGGTTCCCTCGATTCTGGAACACCGAAGGAGTCGCGGGGCTTCGCAAACTCCAAGTTGCCGTTCCCAGTACCTCGACCAATTCTGAACGGATCGTCATTGTCCAGCGACTTGGCTGCGACGGGGGAGTGCAAATTCGTGAACGCGCGCGCCGCCCACTTCTGCTGCTGAGTCATTCGCGATGGACTCGCATTTAGGTCCTGGTCGAGTTCTGGCTCAGGAGACAGTAGACTTGAGAGTCCAGGTTCAGAAGCACAGAGGTTCGTTGTTGCTACAGCAGTTGTAGCTGTGGACACGGTCGTGTTGCTGAACATTGTGCTCTTCAGCTTTTTCACCATCTTGTCAGCACTGGACTGCGCTATTCTCTCTGCATACTGAAGCACAACCGAAGGGAGCACTCTCGGTACATGCGGCAACGACACACTTGGCGCAGGTAGACTCGCAGGTGGCGCATACTTCGACCACGACGCTGTTTTGATTGTGCTCACCGTGCGAGAAGACAGGGTCTGAAGGTGTGTTGATGCCTCTGGATGTACCGGAGACGTCACTAATACACCAATATCAAGCAAAACAGTTAAAAAAATCCTGACCTCTGCACATCAAAACCTATTATGCGATAAGAATACAGCGTACATTCTCGCTTCAGACGTAGCGCTTCTCGCACAGACTCGATTTTCAGGAGCTGGTCGCTCTGCGCGTGCTTGGACTCGGCTTCGATGCGCTCGAGGACAAAGCCCAGCGTGTCGAGCGCGATCTTTTGCAATTCTACAAACACGTCACCGCACACAAACTTTGTCACAGCCAAGATCGACAAAGAGACTTAACAGAAACATGGCAAGCAGGCTAACCACATTCACGAATTCACTGACTTTCGACGGTCGAGATAATCGCTGGATCCCTCAAATCGCCGCACTCTTTCGCAAAGTCTTCTTGCGAGAGCCATAACACATTGACGAGCGTCGTCGCTTGGACCGTAGCTGGCTCGGGCACGCCCAACATGACCGATATGTCGCCCACAGTCGACAGCGGACCTAGCGACGCGATCGAGAGCTGGCCCTGCAACTGCGAGCGGAGCTTGTGAGCGTGCATCAGCGTTTCCTACGAGCCGTCATGACAGAATCACAGCCATAAAAATGGGACATTCGACTCTCAAGTGACTTTGATACAGACAACAAGAGCACTGAGCCACTACCTCCGCGACTGTCTTCTTGTTCGCATGCACCCCACTGGTAGCTGTGTCATCGCCTCGCACCCACGCGCGACACTCTCCATCCATGACAATGAACACCGAGTTCAGCAATTCATCTTCTTTCGCCAAGAACGCCCCCGGCTCAAACACTCTGCGGCGAATGCAGCCGGCGAACCGCTCGAGACCGAACGCTCTGGTCCACTTGTCTTGCTCTACGCGGTCCGCTGCGCGCGAGATGGTCTCCGCCACGTCGCTGGATGTTAAGAGCAGATAGTCTGCTGGTCCATAAATTACCAGCTTCACACACCATCACAAACACAAACGTGCATTAGAATCCAACTGATTAAGATTCACAAATACACAGGTCACTCACCTTGTTGTACGAGTGGAGGGCTCCGCGGAATTGGCGCTCGCGCTTTACTCGCCGCCAGTTCGTGGAGCCTGACGATGCGAGCGCTTCGAGTGAATTCGGTTCCCTTTGTTGCGGCAGCACGCTCTGTGGCAAGTTCAGGTTCCCCACCACCGAGCCTTCGGGGAAGTTCAGAATGGAAGCAGCGCTCGATTCAATGGGCTTGGCTTCCGCGTTCCCATAAACCAAGATGCAGTCCTTCATGGTCTCGTGTCGGGAGAACCAGATGATCTGCTCTTCCCCCTTGGCGACGTGGTGCAGTGTCAGTCGGCTCACAATCTCGAGTCTGAATGTTCAAACAGTTCGTTGTTGGTTAGTCTCTGCTCCATATTGTGCCAAGGTTTCTCACGTGCTCAATCATCATAAGATAGCCACAACATACCGCTCAAAGTGGGCGAGAGCGGCCCACCACTGCTGCTCCTGGATCGTGGTCTCGTTGATTAGGTACTGGATCACGTACTCGAGCTCATCCTGCGAGAACTCCTCGCCGCGCAGGAACAACTTACGCATGTGGAAGCGCGCGCCAAGCTTTGTCGTGGCATTCTCACCCAAGAGCCCCTTGGTCCAGTGACCGAACGGCGACGATTTCTACATCTCGCCACCATAATCCCTTCATGTGAGCGATACACTCATAACGGAAGACCCAAGCAGTACGCTGCATACTCACTTTCCCCATTATCTCTGTGACGTCTCGCAACCTGAAAGCTGATAGATTAGAGACCAAGAACATAACATCAGGGTCACATTTGCTATGAGTAGCACACATACACACCGCCTGAATGAGCTTCAGTCAGAATGGTATTGTATTTATACCCATGGCATTTGTTATTTATACAAAGTAGGGGTTCAGTGTCGGAGGCTCTGCAGCACCGCATGGGCCTGGAGGAGGTCTTCGTAGAGCGCCAAGAACTTGTCCTTCTCGATGGTGAGCTTCAGACTCGACGCAGAGCTCTTGACGTCGAGTTCGTTTCTTTTCACGTTTGGTTGTTTGCCACTTTGTACAGAGGTGGTACACTCGAGCGCAGGTTGGTCCAGCTCAAGGTTCACCTCGATCACCTGGACAGCAGTAGTTGGAGTAGAGAGAAAGAGCCGCGAATAACACGGTAGTGAGCACTGAATCTGTTCTCGAGCGCACACAAAATAAGGTCTTTGCGTCTCACCTCGTCCATGTTAGAAGCTTCGTGAGGGCGGATCCGCCAGTCGATCTTTTCGATATGAGGGAACTGTGAATGCACGAACCAAGACAAGGCATAGATTTCTAGTCAGCACGTGACAGGCAAGCACGAGGACCTCATTCTATGACAAGAATAGAGGTTAGCACCAAACAAGTCGTCACCTTGAAGCTGTCGCTTTCCAGCTGGCTGCGGATTTGAACGCGCTTCGCCTCGTACACTTGAGAGACAGCCTCAACCACACTCGCCTCTAAACCTACAAGAGACATTCACAGTGATGCGTTACAAGTTAGGACGCTTTGTCACTTCAGACCCCTCGCTGATGGCCTCTCTCCATCCACTTACTCACCCAGCTGCTGCAGCTCGAGAGCAAAGTCGGCGTTGCTCACGTTGTACTTGGCTGCATATTGGAGAAGAAACCGCAGCACGGCTACGACAGCCTAACGAAGAACAATGCGTTTAAAAGCAAGAACAGTTCAGCAAATGGGAACAAAAGTTTGCTCAACACGACACCACAGTCGCTCAGCAGCAGTATTTCTTCGCACCTTGGCTTCTTTTGGATCTGCAAAGAGCTCCGAGATCCGCTCATCTCTCTATACGCACAATGCACACACAGATAAGCATCCGCATTGCGTCATCCCACGTTTCGATCCCTTTATGATGTAGATCGACTCCGTCAAATGGAATCAACCTTCTCACTCACCTGCTTGGTAATGTCGTCCCCGATCTCTTCACAGAGCGCTGTGATATCATAGCCACGCGCCTGTAGAGCCACACGTACAAAACAACTGGCGTCACCAACATAGACACACACAAATGCACACCGCTAGCACAAGACCAACGTCACCGTATGGAGTGCAGTCACGCAGACCGCCACCATCAATGAACGACACATACCAACGTGGTGAGCAGCGGGATCTCCGCCAGCAGCCAGTCGGGCGGCTCCAGTCCGCCGCAGAAGCGAAATTTCTACCGCCAGTACACGCCATACGCACACATCCAGTGAGCAACAGTACGATAGAGCGCACAATATGCATTAGGCCTTGCACGCCCAGATAGGCAGGCACACGCATCAGTTCGTACCATTACTGTCGTTGGCTTTTCGCTTTGGAGTTCTTCGATCTTTGATTTTCTGTCCCGCATCTAACATGAGAGCGAGAAGTACTGTAGGACGCTCGAATAGAGCGCTGTTTAAGAAGTTTGACAAGCAAGCAGAGACTGCGACGAAGAGAATCTAAATGGCTTACTCGTGGAGAGATAGATGATGTTCCTCGGATAGAAAGATAAGATAGTGATGGGAGTCATGAATGGAGAGAGCAAAAAGTAAAGGATATGCTTGGTTGGTTATGTAGCTAAAATATAAAAATAGGAAAGGTGGAGAGCAATAACTTCTCATATCACCCGTACTCACTCACGCTGCCTTGGAATAGCGACAGCGGACGTTCATCAAGAAACGGCGTCCAGTCCAAAAGAAGACTTTTTGCCAGTTCGACATCCCGAGTCAATGAGTAGGGTCCAATACGATCATCAAAGTTATTGAGATTGTCTACGTTGGAAAACCAAGTAGAAAAGAAGGTACTATAGAAAAGATCCTGTGTAAGTACGGTCATGGTCTAAATCAACAGAAAGAGCTTAATATTATATACTAGATAGTAGCCGTGCGAAGTGACGCGGCATTTCCTCCTTACTTTATATCTATTTTATCCAATCAATCAAAAGACAGACAAGTTTCTGCATTATTTCATTGGCTATAAATAAAAAAGTTGTCTAATCATTCGTTATAATTATGAACGAGATCCTGAAAGGATGCAGCAATAGTCAACGCACCAACAGACAGTAGATGAATGTATTCTGCGTCGCCCTCAGACGACGAAGCTTCGCAATGCAGCTACATTCATCACTATCTAAGCGCTTGCGTTGCGTAGGAGCTAGGGAACCCTGCAAGAATGGAACTGGGACAAGTCTTCGCTATCGCCAGGTCGCTGCTGTATCCACGATCCCAACCTTTGCTCACTTCCCCATCCTGCAATGCTTGCGGTAGCTGCAGGGGAAATTTGCACAACAAGCCTCATGTCTGCGACTTTGGTCGATGGCGATGGCACGCTCGCATCGCGTGCGCAATCTGCGATACACTACAGAGCCACAAAGCTGGGTCAAACGCTAAATTTGACTCGTCTAACTTGGATCCGGTCCAGAATAGCTGCTCGCTCACTGTGCTCCTTCCCCGCCTTGCTTGATTGCCTTCCGGGTACTGAAGATGATTTTACATTACACACCGTTAGAGTTTCCAAGGCCGACTTTGTCACTGCCATGCCATAGTAAACGATGGTTGCACCACGAAAAACCACCAGCGCTACCAGCAGAGTGGAGCATTGCTCCGCTAGTGGAAGCCGAAATGAAGACGAAGATTCCTCCCCCTGTGAGACCCACGACTTCATCGCGATGCTCATTCAGGACTGGCTCCAGGCATCCAACTTCCGACTGACGCTACGGTGCTTCGTCGACGAGTCCAAGCAGCTGGGCAAGGAACTCCCAGGTCCCGACAAGTGGTATAACATGACCGAACGGCTGCAAATGGATCAGTTCAGCAGACTCGGATTGCCGCACAACACACAGAGAGACCGTGAAATGAAGGGCTCAATACCGCCATCCTCCTCATCTCCACCGTCCTCATCGCTTCTAGAGTCTGTCGTGCGCTTCACAATAGCAGATAGGCAGCGAGAGTTGCAGCGGAATTGCCACCAGCAGCAACAGCAGCAACCTACAGTTCTCGTGAGCAAGCGGCTAATGCAGGTGAAGGAGCTCAAGCTTCTGAGCAAGCGAGGGCTTTCTCCCACAGCTTCAGCTCCGACGCTTCGAGAAATACCTGGGAGCAATAGCTCCAATGGGAAATTGTCAGGCGGGCTGCGACCAAAGTCTGCCGCTGTCTGCAGCAGCACACCAGAGTTCATCGCGCGAAGTCTGCTTGGGATTCAAGGCCCATTTCCTGCCAACCAGTCATCGCCAAGCAAGAATAAAGCAATTACGAGCAATGCAACAGATCTGAGAGTCCAGGCGAAGGTGAGGCCGATCAGCGCTTCGGGAGCTCTCGTCACTCTAAACCCAGGTTCAGTTTCAAGGAGAAGCTCGTTGATAAAGCCGCCAAACCCCCACTCCAACACTTCACCGCCGCAACAGACATCCCAGACATCCCCGCCGTCGCATCAGCGCAAGTCCCTCAAAGCTGAAAGTGCAAGCGACAGTTCCCTTGCTGACTCGAGAGAGCGTCGAGGAAGTCGCACGTCGATCGCTGGTCTTCCGCTGATCATCGAAGACAAACTTGGCAAGCAGGCAGTCGCACAGATGAGTGGTCTTGATGACGACTTGGATGAAGAAGAGACCGCCACTGGTCCCGAGATGCCGGCTCTGGACCTGGAAGAAATGAGCGAGGAGCGGCTAGTCGCTCAGTTCTTGTCGCTCGACAGAACTGCAATCAAGAAGCTCCGACGCGTGCTCGCAAAGTCGAACGCGTGCACACAGGAGTTTGAACGAGCGAGGCGAACGATTGACAAGATCCAAACGAAAGCAAAGCTGCGCCAAGCTCGACGAGTGCTTTCAGTCGAGCAGACGCAGCTGCTGAGTAATTCGACGGACATTCTGAACAAAGAGCCATGTTCACTATGCCAGCACATCTTTTTGAAAAAGAATCTCGTCATGCGAGTATCATACAAGAGCATTTTGGATCTGCGCAGGTCCTGGAGCAAGAACAAGGAGAAGGAAGACCGAGAGCAAGCGCAGCTTGCAGTTGACAGTGAAGGCATTGGCCATGCGAAGGTGTGTGAGCCTGAATCTACAAAATGCAACGAGAGCAGCGATCAAACCAAAGAGAGCCTCTTTGACCGAGCCCAACAAGCGCATTTGTACGATGAAGTCCCGATTTGCGCGTTTTGTTCGCAACTGGTGCTGCACTGCTCATCATATCGGGTACGCTTGCATGCTTGCCAATCTCAAGGCTTCATCATCTTGACTATCCCCTATTCTAATCACTATACGGTCTGTGTGTGTGTGTGTATGTGTGTGTGTGTGCGTCATTTGTACTCCGCTCCAGCCTTCGTCAGCTTCAGTGAAAGCCCAACTCGCGGAGAACAGGCGTCAAGCGGTTGAGCAGCACAAACAGAAAGAATCAGCCCGCGTCGCCTATCTGAATCGCTGCGACCCGCTAGACTTTGACTCCTATCGGCTCAACAGCGACGATGACGGCGACAGCGACGTTGAGGAAGTACTGGAGTTTGACGCCGACGGGCGGCCACAGGTCACGAAGCGCAGGCGACAGAAAACGGGGCGAGTGCCTGCGCAGCTGGGCTTGGTTTCGAAGCGAATTCACTACGATCAGCTGCGAAGCCGGACGCTGCCATCACTTAACAACAAGGAGTGGCAGGTGATCAGCTAATTCGTAGTAGTAGATCAATAAATGAACTGGAAGCTTCACAATTTGACAATCTCGAAAAAGTGTAGCCATCTGTCTGGTGGGCAATGGCTTTCACAGTCACTGTCAAGTCACCTGTGTGTGCAACACGTGTAACCACACAAGAAAGTGATAGTTGTGCTTTTGGGTGTTTGGGTGCTGTCTCTATCCTACGTAACATTCCGCGAATCCAGCTGTTTCCTTCATGTCACGCCTTTTCTGATTGGCAGAAACTGTCGACCATTCGTGGATAGGGGTTTGTCTCTCCCTATTTTTAGATTGCCTGCAACTTTCATTCGGGACCACCCCATCAATGTCTTTCTTACAAGCAATTTTTGCAAGCGAATCAGGGATAGGCTGCACTAAAAAACTGGGGGAGCCATTTTCAGTTATACACACACAGTCAGTTCGGCATTGGCCAAGTGCGGGGAAAAGCAGAAGAGAAGCAGAGCAGAGCGAGATGGTGTCCAAAGACGAGAGCAGCGGAAGCGGAGACGCCTCAGCCGTCACGGCGGCTGCCAGTGCGAACGGCGGCAAGAAGAAGTTCCTCGGCCTCGGCAGTTACCTGCCCAAGGTGCCGTCCTCCCTCTTTCAGAAGAACGGCGCGCCCGCCGCGACGAATGCAACGAGCGCGGAGGACCCCGCCGACGAGATCAAGGACCTTCCTGAATTCCCGGACCGCCGCTCGAATGACTCGGACCTCTCGCAGCAAGTGCAGCAAGCTCAACAGCAGCAGTCTCAGTCCGCGGCGGCGTCGGCGGCGGCTGCGTTCCGACGCCGTGGCATGTCCATTGAGCAGATGGGGAGCACGCTCTACCGCAGGATGACCATCCGCCAGAGCAGCACTTCGTCGGCGACGACGGATGGCAGTCCGTCGAGTCGATCGTCGCTGACTGGTGCGGGGTCGAGCTTTGGCGGCTCGAATGTACCGTCGCCGCGCTCGGACCCCAACTTGAAGGCGCGTCGCGGCGCGTGTGTCGCGACCAAGTTTGGCACCGGTGTCGTGGTCGATATCCGCCTGGACGACGGATTCTACATTGTGCAGCTCGTACCAAAAAGCGTCGCATACTTGCGTGAAGACATGATCATCCGCGAGATCAAGTCGGTGGTAGGCGAGCGCGTGAAGACGCGCTGGGGACTCGCGACGGTCGAGCACTACTATGTCGAGGACGACATGTACAGCATCGCGCTCGACTGGCGCTGGGACGACGACCACGTCTGGCGCATGAAAGCGACGACCAAGAAGTTCGAGAAGATCAACGTACGCGGCTCGATCATGCAGAACACCAAGAACATGCTCTTTGAAGGCTACTCGACGATCCGCGGCAGCACGTCCACGGGGTACGCGAACGTGGTTGCGCGTCTCAACACTCCAGCGATGCCAAAGAGGTCAGCATCAACATAAACAAGAGAGAGCGGCTTTCATATATGTATGTGTGATTATATATACTAATGCCTCTGTGTGTATGTTTGTGTTGCTTGTCTATTTTGTCTCTTCTGCCTTCACCATCTCCAGACAAGGCTCCCAGAACCTCGGCAAAGCGATCACGCCGTTCGGGGTCGGCACGATTTTGGAGGTCCGCCCCGACAAGTTCTTTGTCGTGAAGACGCCGTGCGGCGCTACCGGCTACTTCCACGCCGACTTTGTCAAGTTGTTGCAGCGTCGCACACATTTCGCACCAGGGGACCGCGTGAAGACGCCGTACGGCCCGGGTGAAATCCTGGTGTTCCGAGAGGAAGATGAGACGTACGAGGTCAAGCTTGACATGATTCACTACTCCTCGACTTCCACTTCGAGTGGACCAACGCTCTACATTAGCGACGTGCACGCCGAGACCCAGTTGTCGTTTGCTTCTGCGAGTAGCGGTAACAACAACAACCGGCTGTCGTCGATTCTCACGCTCACGAGAAATTCAGTGTTCTCAGCTGGCGCGACCGTGAGGGCGTCTGGACTGACCACGCTTTCGTCGGCTGGTGCGACCGTGAAGGCCTCTGCGACTGGAGGACTCACGACGCTCTCGACAGTCAAGGCGAAGGTGTCGACCATGGCGACCATTAAGCTCACGTACGTCTATCCTTTTGATGACGCTGTCGCCTGTAGTAATTGGATGGGGTTTTCTCATTTTTCTTTTGTGTCATGTCATTGTCATCTCCACAGGAAAGCTAAGTTCCAGAAGGGTGAGCGCGTGGTGACAAAGATGGGCTCGGGCTTCATCGTCGAGGCACGTCCACTTGAAAAGATCTACGAGGTGTATCTTCGCCGCCTCAAGTTTACTGGCTACTTCCACGAGTCTGCGTTGTCGCCGTTCCCATACGAGCGTGTGACGCACTTTGTGGTGGACGGACGCACGATCCCAGCGCCCGAGATTCCACGCAATGTCTCTGACGTGAAGCGTCGTCAAGTGATCAACGCCGCGATCCAGTCTGCGCGTGAAGGCACTTTTCTCGGAGCTTCAGCACCAGCACCAGCACCTGCACCAGTTCCCGCAGCGTCAATAGTAGCAGCCTCTGAAGTCCCAGCTCCAGAAGCCGCTGCACCAGTGCCAGCTACTGAAGCTCCAGCGACCACAGAAACTCCAAAGGTTACTGAAATCCCAGCTTCAGAAGCCCCAGTAGCTACCGAAGCCCCACCAGTAGTTCCTATCAGTGAGGAGAGCGCGAGCGTGGATGTGCCAGCTCCAGTCGCTGTTCCTGCTGTGGTCTAAGCGCCAGTGAAGAATTCAAGCGGTTTATGTGTGCGTGCCAACTTGTATTTCCCCCACCACCCATCAGCAGCTATCCATGCTTCATCGTATGCATAGGAGTTAGTTAGTTAGATACCCGATCACTTTCCCCTCTTTTCAGCAAAAATAATGAAAAGGACTTGGAATGAACTTCTCACATTTATGCATCATTTAAGCGAGCATGCGGTGTTGCTCCTTGATGATCTCGTGTTGCCGCGCACTGATACCAATGTACCGCGAGAACGGCACGTTCTCGTCTTTGATGCCTTTCTGTCGCCGGTGGTTTGGGTACGAGAAGATCTTGAGCGACGGGCGCGGCGCGCCATTGCATAAGCCATTGCCCTGTTGTTGCTGTAACTGGTGGTGGTGTCCTGCCGCCGCGTGGTTGCTGCTGTTGTTGTTGCCTGCTGAAGCCGTAGGGTTCACAAGACCGTACTTCTTGCGCATGCGGACGGCTTCTTTGTACTGCTTCCTCCAAAAGAGCTCGTTGTTCTCCTTTCGCTGGTACGTGCTCTCGTGGTCGAAGCGCTCGTTACGCGGCGCTTCGATCGCGCCATTGCACCCGAGCATCATACTCGCGGACCCTGAAGACGAACCAGCACCATCAGGAGCAGGAGTAGCGTACCCCGGAGCAAGTGATGCCTGGGTGCAGGGCATCGCCATGCCTGATGCGTAGTAGCCACCCATACTAGACCCTGTCGGATGTACTTTCCAGCCGATGCGGTTGCCGCCACCACTCCCATCCTGCAAGTGCATCCAGCGAAACTCTTTGATCAGCGCTTCAGCTCTCTCTAGCTGCGCGCGATACTCGTTCCGCTGCTGGAGCGCTTCGTTGAGCGCAGTGTCCTTCACGTCTACTAGCTGTGTAAAGCAGCATTCCATGTTAGCGCCAGGGTGTTAGTAAACTCGCTCCTGGATCCACTGCCAAACAAGAAGGTAAACGTACCTCACGCAGCGCATGCAGCTCATCTTGGTGGGAGCAGCACCCTCCACTGTGCTCAAACGCGTCTTCGCCATCATCATCATCATCATCATTATCACCACAGTGTCGGCGGAAGAGCTTTCTCGCAGCGCTGCGCTCTGTTGGCGACTTCGGCTTGTTGCCCGCGTATTCTCCAAGTTTCTTGTACGCGTGCAGCAATTCTTGCTGCTGATTCTCAAAATCACGTGTCAGAATGTCGATCGTGCTCGCCATCTCAAGCACCTGGCGATGGGCGTCCAGCGCGTCTGCGCTCAGCCCGATACCGTAGTACTGCTCATGATCCGGCAGTTCGCTGTCGTCGCGTTGCGCTTGCTCTTCGTCCGGTGCATCTCCACGACGTACACCCCATTTCATATCCCCAACGGTTGGTGAGCGACGCTCGCCTCGCATTGAATCTCTCGGCTCCTACGAAGCGCACGCGATCACAGGATGAGCGCACTCTGGGCTTGCGCAAAGAGAATCTAAATACATCTTACACGAAGGCTCTGCTTTCCCTGCTCGCTCGCGCTCACCCGTATCACCGCGGCCCAGAAGACCTTCTCCATGAAGAGCTCGTAATTGCCTTTTGCGTATCGTTCTGACAAGATTAAGATCGCAATTATCAGAAAGCCAGAAATAGAATAGAGTGGAGGAAGCCACGTCATGGTTAGGTACACTGTACCATATCATGAAAGCGGTACAGCGTACCGCTTAACAAAACTGTACCGGCTTCAGTGGTACCCAGCAGTTCCCCCTTTTCCTCCACACTGACTTCCAAGCCGAAATGTAGTGGCGTGTCATTCAAATAGGATCGCTCACTCACTCCATTTGCTGAAGCTCTTCGGTCTCGTTCGCGCGCTACGTGTGCGCCAAGTGCTTCCAGACGACCACCAACAGACCAGCGAAGAAGGGGAACGATGAACCGACGCGCACATGGCACGAGTAGCTCGCTGCTGACGCTCCTCGTGGTCGCGCTGCTGTGCTTCACGGGGAGCTTCGCGGCGCCGAATGAAAATGGCGGTGGCGTTGCGCCGCAGCACCGCGTGACGCTCAAAGTGTACTTCCGAGCGTTCTGGTGAGCGATACAGTGGAGCGCTGATTGTATTTGCATTACATTTTGAGTACTGACTATCTTATTGGATCGTTGTGTTGGTGATGTGATTGTGTGCGTGTAGCCCGGCGTGCCAGTGGTTTGTCGCCGATCCGCTGCTGGAGCTTGTGCGGAATGAGCAGTATGTACGCCGCACTTGGCTTTGCTGTTTTTATGTTTCTGCATACGCTGTCGTCCTAATGCTAATATGCTTGGTGGTCTGTGTTTTGTGCTTGCATGGGTGCTTCGTCTGGCATCCAGGTTTCGCAACGTGCTCGATCTCAAGTAAGTTTTTGCCTGCTCATCTCTTTCGGTGGAAAGGAAAGAGCACTATTGCGTTGATGGTATTTACCAGTACGTCTCGACATATTTACCTATACAGGCTGTTCCCTGCTGCGGGCATGACGGAGGAGCACGGAGAGCTCATTTGCGAAGGCGGTGCGCTCGAGTGCACGGGCCACCGTCTGGAAGCGTGCCTGATCGACAAAGACCGCAACGACGTCGTCAAGTACCTCGGAAACGTTGCGGTGCGTGCGTACACAGACGCCTCTCATACGAATTGCCTGAATGTTTCATCTCTGACAGCAGCGATTGTATGTATGATATGCTTTCTTTCTATGGAAAACAGTGCATGGAGGGCGACAGATCTGGTCGTCCAGGCGATTGGAGCGAGAAATTGAAGAACTGCCTCCCGTCCGAGGAACGCGCCGAGGTGGACACTTGCTACAAGGCGAAGGCTGATGACCTACTGCGCGAGGTAAGTTTATTGTGTTAATTGCGTACTCGTTCAGCATGGCACGGTGGGAAATTGCGCTCATTATTACGCGACTCTTTTATTTGTTTCTCTCCCTTTCCAGATGATTCGCAAGGACAAGGCTGGCAGTGTTGACTGGATGCCATTCGTACGTACCCCTTTATGAGAGTGATCAATTTAACTGGCAGGCCGTGGTCATTGCATGTCGGATACTAAACGATGTGTGTGTCTATCTGGTTATTGTTGCTCGTGCGCTTCTATAGACGGTCGTTGAAGAGAAAGTGCTGGGCTCCGAGTCGGAAGGTGTCGGCTTGGGTGAGCTCCAGGCCAGCATCTGCTCTGCGTACAAAGGACCGAAGCAGTTCTACCCAGAAGCGTGCTCGAAACTGGTCGGCGACCAGAAACAGGTGGCCGCTGACGTTCAGGACGACACGGCCGCCGAAGCGCCTGTGAACAACGCAGCGCCTGCGACGCCCGCACTCGCTGCTGCTGCAGCTCCTGCTGACGCTCAGACGGCGGAGGAAGACGAGCTGGAACTGGAGGTGAAGGAAGAAGTCGCATCGTCGACGGGGAAACTGCGTCTCGATCTCTACTGGCGAGCGTTCTGGTAAGAAATTGTTGATAGAATTGAACGATGTATGGCTTGACACTGAGATACTGAGCTCGTATTTATCTTGATTTATTCTTATTTCTTTGTATTCTAGCCCTGGATGCATGGCATTTATCGGCAACCCGTTGCTCCAGCTCTTGCGCAATGAACAGTACGAATGTTTGGTAAATAGCTTTCCTAATTCGATGTCTATCTGCCTACTGATCTACCCATTTTCGTGTATTCTCTTCCGAAATTTGTCGGCAACAGATTCCGAAACTCGATCGATTTCAGGTAAGTTCTACATGCCCATGGGACGCTGTTGCATTCTGAATGTTGCCCTACTAACAAGGCTGTACAATTATATTTTTTTGCTGATATTATCACTATGTGTAGACCTGTTCCGGCTGCGGGCACATACCTTGATGAATCGGGCAAGTTTGTGTGCAGCATGGGGCTTGTCGAATGCATGGGCCACAAGTGGATGAGCTGCGCCATCGACCTCTTCCCGAAAGTGGAAGAGCTCATCGAGCACCTGGCTGTACGGAGCTTAGCCTGTAGCCTGCTTTCTATGATAGCTTGTTGTCCTCTTATCTAACGACGACACTCTTGTTCGCGTGTAGTGTATGGAGAGCAAGGATAACAAGGGCGTAACGTGGTCCTTCGTGGTCAACAAGTGCTTCCCAGGCGCAGGCGCCAAGAAGATGCAAACGTGCTACGACACGCAGGGCGATGACCTCCTCAAGAAGGTACAAATACCACCCAATGTCTCAAGCGAGAGGCCAACGCATCCTGATCACTTGTGAACGACTATTTCTAACCTTTACGTTTGTATATGGTTTTGTTTCTGTAGCATATCACGGAGCGAGAGAAGATTGACGTGCTCTGGGTGCCATACGTACGTATTTTTCGCATTCTTGAAAGCTGTTGTTCGCTTGGTACCATCAAGGGTTTTGTGTGATGAAGGACCACAGCTGACGTGTTTGGCTGGTGAACTGTGCACTCCTGCGTCTGTGAAACAGGTTTTGATCAATGGTGCGCCGATTGGAGATGCGCGTCACGGTATCGGCTACAAACAGCTCTCGGAGGAAGTCTGCAAGGGCTACTCTGGACCCCCTGAAGTACGTTTCCCTTCCACTTATTTTCTCTGCAACTGAGTAGGTGGGTAATATTTGCTTGCTTCTCGTGCTTTCTACCATTATAGTCGCGTCCGAGTGAGTGCCAACCAAAGCGCCTCCGCGTTGACGCAGCCGTCGAGAAGGCCGAGAAAGCCAAGGAGACCGCGACGGAGCCAGTCATCAAACCATGTCCTCCAAAGAAAGACAAGAAGCCAGCAGCAGCAGTGGTGGCAGCAGCGGCTTCCCCAGCGGACGCTGACGAAGACGCGCCTGGAATTGGCGCGCGTATCGAGAAGGATATTCAGAAGGCGAACGCGTTTGCTGCGAACAAGGATGGCAAAGCTCTGAGGAACGACGATCTCGACACCGCGAGCAGCTCGTTCAGCGGTCCGGCACTCGTGGTGCCGGGCGTCTTCCTCGTTGTCGTCGGCTTTGTCGCGGTCCGATTCTTCTCGGGAAACCACAAGAAGGACGCATAAAACTGGAAGTGGACGAACGTGTCGGGCAAAGCGCGGTTGTGGCCATTGTGTAAACAAACAAACATCCATAGATGTGAAGAAACCAAATTTGAGAATGGACCAGCGGCGAACAGAACAACACGAATGTGTATTTGAACATTTTTTTTCGCCTTCTTCTTTGAATTGTGTGACCAACCAACACAGAGATCCTGTTCACTGTGACTTTGTTTACCCTTGCAAAGCGAACTCAATCGTCAAGTTAGCTGCACGCTGAATATCTACACGCCTTCATCGTCGTCATCCGAATCGGCGTTCTTCTTGGTTTTTTTAGTGTTCTTCTCAAGGTCGTCATCGTCAGACTCCACCTCCACATCGTCTTCCGATGAAGACGAATCGTGTGATGTCGTCGTCATTTCCAGCCCCGTACCGTCGTCCGTCATTGGCAACTGCAGAGAGCCACAGCCATGTTAGGTGAGTCCGTGACTTGCTTCCCATAAACAAAAAGCCATCAAGATTGTAGAAAGAAATGTGGGACGCACCTGCATGGAGAATGCAAACTGCGAGCTGTTCTTTGTCGGACGCCAGATGAAGCACATCGCAGCCGAGACAGTGAAGTTCAGCACGGGCCACGCCACGAGCTGCATCCATTCCCACTCGACGTCCCACTCAAACACTCCAAAGCGGCTACACATGAGAGAAAGACATAGTCAAAACAATACACAACACTGGTTAGTGGATCTCTACCGCGGCGACTAGCACCACAACACTAAATGCAAACCTCTTACCTGCACACTGCGACGATCGTGAGCAGCGTGAAAAACAGAATGAAGCTCGCAAGTGCCCACGCGAGCGACCTGTACATGCCGAGCTTGGCAAACTGCTTCTGGTCGCCCAGCTGCTTCAAGATGCGCTCAAGGGAAACATGGATCCACATGATGAACGTCAGGTTGCAGATCAGCTGGACGAACGACCAGAGCGTGGGCTTCTGGCGGAACTCAGCGCCGCTCGACGTCCCGCGCGTCACTTCATCGCCGACGCCCGATACAAAATACGCGAGCGAGAGCAGCGAGACCACGACCACCTCTGAGCGGCTGAGCGCGTTGCGTACGATGCCGTAGCCCAGGCACACGACGAGCAGGATGATGCGCGCCAGCGTGCGCACAAGAGCCTGTTCGCATGATAGCGACGACACATTAATCCCATACTCTTAAGTTCTGTGACCTGCTTGGCAGAATCTACAATACGTACATCGAAGATCACTGACACGAGGAAGATTCTTGGGTACGGACAGCACACGGGCTCGCCCGTCATGTTCATCCGGTAGAACGCGTAGAACCAGATGCTCGAGGCGACCGTGCCCATGCAGAGCACAAAGAGGATACCGTAGTGCAGCTGGATGATCTGCTGGCGGTGGCGATAGAGCAGAAACGCGAAGAACACATCAAGAGCGACGTACCCGATCGATAGGAAGCCGCTGAACGGGAGCATTCCATAGAGCGGCGCCGGCAGCAAGCCGTACGGATTGCGGATTTCCATCGTGCCGACAAAGTCGAGCAGCTCCGGCATGTCCGACTCGTCGGCGCACACAAAGATTTGCGAGTCTGTCCATCCGCTCTTGTCGACTTGGTAGTTCACAACCGCGTGGACACTCTCATTCGTGACGGGGAACGTGAATTTTTGCACTTCCGACATGCCGTCAAACTGGATGCCCGTCTCCTGCGAGCATGCGAGCAGCTCGATCTTGTCCGCGACGGTCTCAAAAATCTCGTAGTTGTCCACATGGTAGAGGAACACCACGAGCCGATAGCCGTTCATGTCTTCCGTCAGGTTCACGCCACGCACATCAAACTACACGAGCAACACAAACAAATCAGAACCAGCAAATGTCAATTAATGCGCTGCAGTGGCACAACTACAGGTAAGAGACATCCATATGCATACACACACAAGCATCACTTACGATGACCGACGAGTTGCCCGAGCGCGAGAGCACAGGCCCTTTGTTGGACGCGAACATCTTCTCGGCGTGCTGAAATGGTGGGATCCACTCCTGCTTCGCCACGGGATAGATCGACGCGGCGACCTGCTGCGACACGAGCAGTAGTGACGCGACGGCTCCCAGCATCGCTACCACGAGCGTTCGGTTGATGGCTCCCATGACTGTCTGCCTAAATGAACCGCCTTATCACACAGCACACACGCGCGCGCTCTTGAGCTTGTCTTCCTGCCTTCTGCTTCGTGGTGCGAGATGCAGACTCAATTTTTCAATTCATTCCAGCAGCTCCGTCCAGTTTCTTTCCACTATCCCAAGGTATCAAAATCAAAAGCGGGTGAAAAAAACACTCTTTCCTTACGATGATTGGCTGAAAACACCCACATCCTCGCGCATTTTTTCCAGTTGTGGATAACCTTAGTCTACCCATTCATTGGTTGAAATGAAAGAGATATCACGTTTCCATTGGTCAATAAATAAGCTGAAAATATATGATTCGCTGAAAACGACGATGTGACAGTTGGAGTCTTGCTACACGCAGAATGCAGAATTGCTCGTTGGCGCCATCATCGCCAGATCAGGCAGTTCAACTCGTAGACTGCGGCAGTCTACGAACTTAAGGAGGGCGAACGATGTCGATGGACGCGCTGACGACCGCTGTAGCTGCTGGCGCTGTGCGGCGCCGCTGGCTGCCGCGACTGCTGCTGCTACTGGGGCTGTTCGCGTTCCGCAAGGAGAGCCTCGCGCTCTCATCGATCCACGAGGTGCACGGCAAGACGACTGGTTGCCGGTTCACGGAGCGCATGTTCGCCGACGGACACGGTCCGTTCGGCATTGGCGGGCGCTCCACCGTCGCGGTGAACGCAACGATCCGCACACTGCACGACGGCGAAGTGTCGGATACGATCAGCGTGCACCGGCTGCGCGACTATTTTGACTTTGGGGTCGTGCTCGTGAGCTACTCGGATGTCGACCGTTTCAAAGACATTGACGAGCACTCGATCTGCGCGCGCAACTTTTCCGATCCAGAGGAAGGGAACCATGATGGGATGCTGCATGGCGAGTTTCATGCGATTGACGAAGACACGGTGGTGAGCATCTCGTCTGAGTTCCATCCTGTGCACAGCGGGCTGCAGGTCGTGCTCATGGTGCCCTGCTGGAAACAGAAGAGCGAGTCGTTTGGCTACCCGGTGAGCACGACCGAGTTCACCAACTACCCGATGGTCGATCCGCTGCTGAGCATGGAAGCAACAATCTCGTTCCGCAACCCCTATGGCTACTTGCCAGCACTTCTCTACGGACTCTTCCCGTTCAAGTATGTGCGTGTATTGCCTTGATGCTGCGCTTGTGGTTGAACTGATTGCTGACACTGTGTTTACTTGTGATGCTCCAACCATACAATGCGCTTTCATTATTTTCTTCTTTGCAGCGGTGTGCTGTCGCTGCTGTACGGCTTTGTGGACATCTGCTTCATTTTGCTCATCAATCGGTACCGGAAAAACGCGATCGGCATGCAATACTTCTTGCTCGTCGTGCTGCTTCTTGCAACGGGTGAGCTGATGTCTACATGAAGGCTAGATGGGCTGTGTATGGTTGTGCAGCTAACTTTAATGTTTGCTCGCTTATTGTGTGTGTGGGTGGGACTTTGTGTATTCAGGCGAGTCCGTGTCCTGGTTCTTCACGTACAAGATGCTCAACACAACGGGACAAAGAGTATGCTGCCCGTACCCGAAGATGATCATTTTCTCGACGATCGTGAAGATCTTGGCGGGCATGGTCGCGCGGGTGGTCACAACGCTCATCTGCTTGGGGTATGGTGTCGTGCGTCCGTGCATCTCGTGGCCCGAAATCTTTGTGGTCTCTGGACTCGGTGTTTGCTATTTCGTCGCTGTTGGGTCGCTTGAGATCAGCCAGATTGTGAGTCAGTCGGACGGTGATGCGCGACCACCAGCCGTATGGGAATTCCTCGTGATTGTGACGAACGCGTGCTTTGGAGGCTGGATTTTCACGTCGCTGGCGCTCACGCGAAAGAATCTCGCGGCATTTGGCCAGGTATGTATATTTTTCAACATATCTAGTTGTTTGAAATGAGGAGTCACGTTGCGATCCAATGTGTTGCTAACCACTGCTGTTGTCGTTGCTACCATTTTGTGGTGTTGCTAGAGCGCAAAGCTGAAAATGTACAAGTGCCTGAGCCATGTGCTGTACGCCTACGTGCTTGTTTCATTCTTTCTGATGGCAACTGAAGGCGCAGTGTAAGTTTATGATGTGTTGTGCGCCAACTGCGGTATGCTGCTCTGTGCGATGTTGAATTGACTAATATTCTCTATTCTTTGTCTTTGTAGATACTCTGGTACCATTATGATGGATTGGCAGTGGGTCTGGCTCATTTGGGCGGCAAATCGGCTGCTCATGTTCTCGATCCTCGTGGTCGTGACAATCGTTTGGCGTCCGCGGCGAAACAGTTTGCTATATGCTCAGATGGACCAAGTCCCGAGCCAGGAGCTTGACACCCCCAGGTCGAATGCGTTCGGCATTGAGCTCACAAGGCGCGTCCCGTCGGCTGCAGACTTTTCACACTCGCCGAGACTGAAAGAGGAAATGCACGCAGCGGCAACGGGGGAATCTCTGTAGCGAGTGTGACGACTGGATTGTGAGCTGAGACGTGTGAAAGCAGTGTTGCTGAGAGCGGTTTCCAGGACTGGTATGCTCTATAAGTTTTTTCGTTGTTGTTGTGTTTGCTGTCGGTGCAATGTTTGCACCACTTCACACTAGTGCCGTAGGATGGTTGATGACTGATGAGATCGATTTATGTATTCAGAACCAAGCACAAATGCAAGTTTTTTGTATTTATTCTGTCATGCGATTGCAATGCTCGAGGTGTGTGATTGGCACGTTGGCCAAAGTAAATTGAAATTCTTCTCACTCGTAGATTTTATCCAAGCACACCCACGTCAAGTAACTTGGTGAAAGCAGTTCAAGGTGAGCGATGTGAGTGCTTGGAGCTTTATTGCACATCAAAAAGTAACTCGTGAACCCATATTTACATCAGGCAAGAAAATGGACGAGCCGAGAAGTCAGCTCAGATCGAGCGCTAGGATGTGTTCGACGTATAAATAGTGAGCAGCAGCACGTGAAACCCAAGACGTTCTTGCTTAAAACGAAGATTGAAAGCTAAAAGCGGGCCCACCCTGAGGCGTTTGTCTGACTGTGAGCACACTCGCACCAGGGACGTGGAACAAGGTGATAAGAAAGTAGGACGACGAGCTCGGTGTTGACTATTTCCCCTCCAGAGCTGGCCTGGATGCGCACTGACCTTCTCGTGAAGCGCTCCTTGTGATCATTCGAACGTGTCATCGAGGTGTCAACGCGCGAGCGGCGAGTGTCCACGTGCAGCGGGCGATAGAGGGGCAAGGCGTGGAGATAGCTCGTCATCGCGTCCAGGCACGGCGCAACAGGAGAAACAGCAGTAGCAGCAAGAAGCTTTGGAAGGGGGAGACCTTCTCAATGACATACGCGACATCAGGGACTTCAGCGCACAAGATATAAGCAATTGCTTGAAGAGTTTCCAGAGGGCGCGGGCCACAACTGAGTCTTATCGAAGCCGAGATAGAGAGAGCCTTGAGGAACGAAGGAGAGGGGAAGCAGAACGCGCGCGATCATCTGTGGAGCTCGTAAAACAACGCGAGTGACCTTGACGCCGCCTCGAAGGAAGAACGCTCCTTGATGGTCAAGGGACTTAGTCGCCAATCTGTTCATCCGATGGAAATGACCAAGAATGATCCTCACATAGCCCCAGTTGACGACGGTGACGACGATCACTCGAGCCAACACACCAGAGACCAAGACACCCAGAATCGAGACAAAGTCGCCGAGTTTTCAGCAGGCGGAGTGCCCGCAGAGATCCTGTCGTCAATATCAGCATCGCCACACTCCCCATCAACAGATCGAGACGCTGCTAACACAAGTACTGGTATACACGCTACGATCACATCGAATTACCACAGGGCCAACGGCGTGGTGATACCAGCGAATTCGAATGGCGACGGCACCACCACTACCACCACCAGTGCCAACGCGCCACCACCTGCGATTTCCGCAACGACAACCAAAACTGGTGCTGGCGGACGGCGGCTCACGTTCGCAGACGAAACCGGAGGCGCATTAGCAGAAGTGAATTATTCGAATAGGACACATTACAGCAAACAAACAGGACCCAGCGCACTCAGCGGACCTGACCGCGCGTGCTGCGTCATCAGCTAGCTACTGTAGCTCGAGCTCGGCTATCAGGTAGCGAATTGGCTGGCGTGTCGGTCTCAATTTTGAGTAGTTTTTATCGCTTACTTTCATTTATTATCAATGCCCATTCACGCTGCTATTACGCCGCCACTTTCGTTAACACTCCTGCATTACGAGGGCTTGCTTTCTCAAGTGGCTTCACAATGGAATCGATCGAATGGAAGCCAACATGGTGGCGATACCCATCGCCTGGCGAGGCTGAGCCTATCAATATCCTATTGAAACGTGAAGATGGAGTTGGATATGGAGAGAAGAACACCAAGGCAACGAACGAAACTGAGTCTCAAGTGAAACAAGCGCTCCTTGATTCTTTTGATTTTAGCTCACAGCATAATTCCCCATAGTACTAGTATGACGAGATGATCAGATCTACTTGTTGGCCTTGGCCGCCTTGTGGCGAGCGATACGGCGACCCACACCACGGCTCTTCTTGCCGCGGTTCTTCGCCTCCTTAATCTGCTTGCGGGACTTCTCGACCTTCTCGGCGAGACCCTGGCGCACGAGGCGGTACTTTGGCTCGAAGCGCTTGGCGTCGTTCACCGAGTCGTACACGAGCGCGAAGCCCGAGGACTTGCCGCCGCCGAACGCGGTGCGGAAGCCGTAGAGGAACACGGTGTTGGCGTCCTTCACCTTGTACATCTGAGAGAAAAGGAAGAGCCACAAATCGACAAAGTTAGCGGTCATGGTCATGCTCGTTCAAGAGGCTCGTAACAAAGTGCTCGGCACAGCCAGAGCAAAGCAGGACTCGAGTCGAGTAGAAAGCTGCTTGGCGTCTCCCACGTCTCCTCCCACATCACCTCCACCTCCACCACACCGGCAATATGCTTGTTTCTGTATCTGGAAACCTGGTACTGGTCTGCTCCGTACAATCCCCATGATGAGATGAACGTCCACATTGGCCTCGCTGAACTCACGTGACACCAGGCTGACTGAATCTGGTAGTTTGTTCTGCAGTTGAGTGACGTTGGCGGTTGCGAGACGACGATCTGAACAGTGTTGGCCGGTGACTTGGCTAACTGGATTCGATGGTATGGTGTAAAGCATGTCTTGGTTGATCAGGAGAACTGCATCTGGATCGCAGGAGTGGTGGTGGCAGGTGGGTTGGTGAAGAAAAGGAGAAAGCACCAAAGTAGCCTCCTCTGTGTTTCTCGATCACCTGCTCTCATACTCTGCCGTGCCTGCTGGTGAATGAGAGAGTGCTATTGGAACGAACCTTGGAGATCTTCTCCTGGAGCTCAGCCTTTGGGACATTTGGGCGACCAGGGTGGATCACTTCCACCAGCTACAAAGCACACAAAAGACACACGAGTGGTTAATACGCTGGCGCTCAAACCGTGTAGCCATCACATTCACGTAGGAACACGTCCGGTCGCTGACCACGTCACTCAATTGATCGATCGACACCATACTGGCTCCCCTCTTCGACCATCAATTCCACTCTCTCTCATCCGTACGTTCGCCACTGATGCGCTAGCAGAGAGAGAGAGAACAACAGTCGCAGGGAAGGGAGCCTGGTGTTTGTCGCCATCAATCACATGCGAGCTACCGTGGTGCCAGCCGATAGAGGAGGAGGTCGACGGGGAGGGACCCATCTGTTCGCCTCATTCGACTGTCGTTGTCGCCTGTTGTCCATCGGCCGTCGTGTCCAGACGCCATGCGAGCCGAGCGCGCGTGTTCCCGTCAAGACACGCATTCATGCACATGCTGGTGGTGGTGCTTACCATTTGGCGACGCGCCAAGAGCGGGTTGCGCAAGAACTTGCGGGTGCGCACCGTAACTGGAACCTTATCAGCCATAGTTTCTGTTGGTTTTGCTGCGAGAATGGCAAAGTTTCGGGAGCTCGGGAATGGAGGCACTGCTTTCGCCACGGCGGCGAGTGGCCCAGCAGAACCAACCAATTTGCCAATAAGACCCCAACACCACTAACTCACCAGCAGCCAATCAGCGCACAGCGGGTTGATACCGGTAGTAAACCGGTATTTGGCTTTACGGTATAAACTTTCAGAGGGAGAAAGGGCACTAATTTTAGATTTGTGACGAAATGTGGCAACTGTGACGCATGAATTGGTTGCAATAGTGACACTATTGCAGAGTGACAAAATTTGGATCTGCAATAGTGATGTCAATAAATAAATAGTGACGGACAGCTTTTTGATGGACATCACAGTTTTCATGGAAATGGAAATACATGATGCATGCATGAACCGATCGTTGCCATCCTATGATGCCGTTTGACTCAGAGTATCAATTCCATACTAGTATCTCTATGAAGGACGAATGCCAAAGCAAGCACCTAGTAAGGACTCGAAGCAAGATGCCAAACACGGCGCTGCAGTACTGAAAGACCCAAGGTGTTTGCTCTGTTGTGTTTCAAAATGTGCATCCATTGGCGTTTGTTCTTCAGTGACTCTGTCTACTCGTGTCCTGCGAAGCCCACTCTACCACCTTCCTCACCTCTGACCTAATCGAACAAGAGAGATACAATACCGCACATCTCTTAGTTCTTGTTGTGGCTGAACTTGGCGGCGCGGGCTTCGGCCTTCTTCGCCGCGTTCTCCTTCAGTCGCTCCTCTTCCTCCACCGCGCGCTTCGCGAGGTCGTCCAGGATCGACTGCCGGTACGCCGGGAAGCCGCCGTCGAACACCGTCACGTCCTGGTCGCCGCACACCCAGAGCACACACTCTGTGGTCTCAATCAGCCGGGCATCGTGCGTCACGATCACGACACCGCCGTCGTACTCGCGGATGGCGTCACAGAGAGCGTCGATCGACTCGATATCCAGGTTGTTTGTTGGTTCATCAAGAATCAAGATGTGCGGACGCATCAGGATCAACTCGGCGATCACGACACGCGCCTTCTGACCACCAGAGAGCTGTCGGTTCTTGATCTCGTGGGCGTGGCCCTCAAGACCGACCTTGCCAAGAAGGTTACGCGCGTCCTGGTACGACTGGTCGTTGAACAGGCGACGCAGGTACTCTACAGGGGTCTCGCCCATGGGTAGCTTGTCCACAAAGTGCTGGTTGTACACGCCAATGCGCACACGTGGGTTTCGTCGCACCTCGCCTTCTGTCACGCGCACTTCACCTGTGATCATCTTCAACAGCGTACTCTTACCGACACCGTTTGGGCCGACAATGCACACGCGCGACGACGTGTCGATACCAAAGTCCGAGTTCTTGAACAAGTACGGACCTTCTCCGTATCGGAAGCTCGCTTCACGCACTTCGAGAATCGGTGGTGGCACTTGCGTGGTCTCGGGGAAGCTGAACTTGACAATGTACTCCTTCGGACGCTCAAGCAGGTTGACTGGCTCGGCAGCCGCCGACGCCGCCTCCGAGGTCAGCGCCTTGCCCTTTTGCGCACGTGCACCAGGTTCGCGCTTCTTCTTCACGATCTCCGTCGCCTTCTTGGAGGACTTGCCAGACGCCTTGAGGTTGCGCAGCTGCTTCTGCTGCTTCTCCCAGGCCTTTTCCATCTGCTTGCGTTTCGTCTTCTCCAGTTCGCGAAACATGTCGTAGTTGCCCTTGTAGTGCACCAACTTGCGGTTCTCCAAGTGCAGCACTTCCGTGCACACGCTGTTCAAGAAATCAGCGTCGTGGGACACCACCAGCAGCGTCTTCTTCCACTTCTGCAAGTAATCGTCGAGCCAAATGACGGCGTTTAGGTCCAAGTGGTTCGTCGGCTCATCGAGCATGAGTAGTGTCGGCTCGACGTACAGCGCCTTGGCGAGCGAGATACGCATGCGCCAACCACCCGAGAAGTCCTGCGTGGCCTTCTCCTGCATGTCCGGATCGAACCCGAGACCGTGCAGGATGCGACGCGCGCGGGCTTCCGCGGCCGACGCGTTCATGGTCGAGAGCTGCTCGTACACTTCATTCAGGCGGTCGTCCAGAGCCGAGTCCTGCTTGGTCTCAAGCTCCGCGAGTAAAAACTTCTCTTCCTCCAAGAGCGCCCAGCGCTCCGCGTCTGCTTTCAGCACCGCGTCAACGGCGCGGGTCTCATCGGCCTGTACTTCCTGCTCGACGTACAGGCAGTCGATCTTTGGCGGGATCTTGAGCTCACCGAGCGCAATCATCTTCAAGATTGTGGTCTTACCCTGTCCGTTCGGTCCCACGAGACCGTACTTGCCACCGGCGTTGATGTGCAGCGAGGCGTTCTCAAAGAGCAGCTTGTTGTGCGCATTGATCGTGAAGTTCTCAATGTGGATGTCCGTGGCGTTCTCCCAGTTCGCATCTTCCTGGAACGACTGCTGCGAGACCGAGAACTGCGAGCCGTCGAGCGGGTTCGCGGCGCGCTGGTACTCGTCTTCGCGGTCCACGCGCTCCTGCTCCTCTTTAAGCTTCTTGCGCTCCTTGTTACTCAGGCGCTTGCCTTCTTTCTTCTCTTTCTTCTCCTTCTTCTCCTTCTTGGCTTCGTCGTCGTCGTCGTCGTCGTCATTCGCAGCGTCTTCACCGCGGAGCTCGAACGGGAGCTTAGACTTCTTCTTCTTCTTCTTGTCCTTCTTCGCCTCTTCTTCGGCGTCCGCGCCTTCCTGGTCGAAGAACAGGTCCGCCGAGATCATCTTCTTCTTGCTCTTTTTCTTCTTCGTCTCCACGACCTCCGGTTCTGGTGCCTTCTCTTCTTCTTCCACTTCCTCTTCGACCGCTGGAGCCGCCGCTTCTTCGTCTTCTTCGTCTTCATCGTCCGAAGGAGAAGCGAACACCACGTTCTTCTTGTTCTTCTTGTCGTTCTTCTTGTCCTTCTTCTTGTTCTTCTTCGAGCTCATGCTCGCAGCCACTTGCGCGTATGGATCGATTTCCTCCTCTTCTTCCTCTTGCGCGACTTGCTGCTCTTCCTCTTCGTCGTCATCGCTCTCGATCGCGAAGCGGTTCGCCTTCTTATCCTTCTTCTTGTTCTTCTTCTTGCTCACCGCCGACGCCACCTGTGCGTACGGATCGTTCTCCTGCTCGTCGTCGTCGTCGTCGTTGTCGCGCGAGACTTGGGAGCCGCCCTCGAGCTCCTCCTGCTTCTGTGCCTTCTTCGCGTTCATCTTCTCCTTGCGCTTCGCCTTCTTGTCCTTGCCGTCGTCCGCCTTCGCCACAGCGACAGGGGCGGGAGGGGTCTTCACGGGCTCATCGTCGGACGAGTCGCCTCCGCGGCGCCCGCCTTTCTTCTTCCCACGCGGCGGCATCTTCTAATCAATTAGATGTGTGAATCGATCGCTTCCCGTCTTGGTGGCCGCAATTGCGCAGAGATCAATCGACGTATGCGAGCGGAAATGGGAGCCATACAAATCGAAATGGGACGAGTGGTCCCGAATGCGTGCGTGTCGTTCGGGATCTTGTCTTTTTCTCGAAAAAAGTGGGTTGATTGTCGTATAATGGCATCGGATATAAGAGCAAAGTCCGATGTCGCTGTTTTACTTTCACAGTGAAGGCGTGCTTTTATGCCACTAGAACCGACTTTCGAGATTTGTTTTTGAGATGATTTGTCCCGTATCAAATTTGTGTCTTATTTAATTATTCGGGACGGCGTCCCCTATTTTGGAGACGACAGCGAGGGATTGTGGGTGACAACAAACTGACAGTGACAGAGACACTGATAAGAATGTGCGGCGTGTGAACAGCTCCAAGACAATGGACAGGACATACCGTTTGGTGTGCTCCGCACACGACTTTCGCTGCGCGCACAGACGAAAGCGACTCGACTGGGGACGGATAGTACTCATCGTCGCTCGAGCCATTGCCGAGCTTGCCATCCCGACCACAGCCCCAGCAGTAGAGTTTGCCCTCACCTAGAAAATCACAACCCCCCAGTGAGTCAGGTTGCAAGTTGCAAGCGAGCAGATGTGCGAAGGATAGAAACACTATGCTAGACACTCACTTGTGACTGCTGCAGAGTGCTCTTCGCCGCATGAGATATGCGTGACCTGCTTGTCGAACAGTGACGCCACTGGCTCTGGGATGCTCACGAACTGGTAGCTGATCTGGCGAGCGCCGTCAAAGCCTGTCTCGAAAAGCTCATCATTCTCAGTGTCACCCTGGATCATCCATCGACGCGACCACCACCACAACAACGTATAATATAATGAGAGACACTGAGAGTGTGTGCGCTGAGCGTGACTGAGAATGATAGAGCCTTACCAGGCCGAGACGTCCGTTTTCTCCGTAGCCCCACGCGTAGAGGTGGCCGAACCCAGAGATGCCAATGCTGCCCAGCGTATCTTCCAGATCAACGCCCTTCACGCTCGCCTTGATCTTTTCTCCGACCTAAACAGGCAAGCCAACACCAATCCAGGCAGAAAAGAGATTAAACTGAGCCACACAACCGAAAAAACTGAGCTTTGCGTTAACGAAACAAAGCAAATACTTATATACCTCGAATGGGATCATCACGACGGGGATTTTCACTCCTGTCGTCTCGGACGGCTTCTCAGATCCGCTTGAGAACACGTTTTTCCGTAGCTGTACACAGTACAGGTAGGTAATTAGTGAAACAATATTGTGTTATCAGTGCGAACTCCTATTCGTAGCAGCTATGAATGGAGCATTACCCGAACTGGAGCCTGGTCGATTTGATTTTGACCGATCACAATAGCCTTGGCGCCGAATTTCTGCGCAGCAAGGATCTGCTCAAAGACATAGCCATGGTCTGTAAATGAATTCGGTATATGACACAGTCTGATAATTAAACTCACCTGCTTGCCGAGGATGTCTTCCTTGTACGACAGGATCCCCCAGGGCTTTGTGCTCCCAGTGATGTGGTCCAGGAGCAGCTCTCCATGCTGACTCTTCCGCACCATGACGGTCGGGATCAGGAAGTCAAATGCGTCGTCTTCACACGCTTCCAATGCAAACGGATCGGCCTCCAGGAAGTCGAAGACGATCGCGACAGCGGCAGCGCCAGCTTCCTGCGCGTCCTTCACTTTTTCGACGAGCGAGACCATGATCATGTTGATCATGTCGCTCAGCTCCAGGTCGTCCGACTCGAAATTGATGTCGTCCTGGTCGAATTCGAGCACGACCATCTTGCCCACGATCTCATCGGGTCGCACGTACAGTCGCAGACATTTGAATTTCTCAGGCGAGTAGAAGAACTTTGTGTTGATGCCCGTCTCGTTCAGCTCTGGTCCAAAAGCTGCCGGCACGCACGGGATCTCGATCAACGACAGCGAAGACGATGACGACGACGGAAAGCGCTCGATCAGCGAGATCCAGTGACCCGTTGGGGTACCTCGGTCCATGTAGACGACTTTCCCCATACAGCGTGACAAACTGGTGCGAATGTGCGAGTCAGTGCGGTCGTACACCAAGGAGCTCAGCGTCGCTGCCCCATTCCGATCGGCACTCTGTGCTGCAGCTGAATTCGACAGTGATGACGACGATGTGACCGCGTAGAACCCACCAGAGATCGATCGCGCGAGATTCGCGGGTTGCATGCCAAAGCGAGCGCACAGCCCGAAAGTCTTGACGACCACATCATCCTCTTTGCGTTTCTTCTCGACCGTCAACGTGAACTCGATGCGGCCAGCTGTCGCCAGTGAGTGCTCTTTGCCCGTGGCGATGCGGTCGGTGAACAGATTGCTGAGCTCCTGGTTGAGCTGCGGCGTGAACGTGCTCTCCTGCGCGTCTCCGCCGCGTCGATGCCATGCCCCCCACTCGTACACATTTTTGTGGTCTCTCGCGACTGCAAACACATGGTTCCCGCCGATCGCGATGCTGCCGATGGGCTCCTTCAGATCGTCAATCCGCGTGGGTGTGTGCATGTACACGAAGCTGCTCCCGTGGATGTGCTCATCGAGGAAGCCGACCTGGAAACTGTCGGTGTACCCCAATCCGAGCTGACCGTCTGAGCCTTCCCCCCAGGCAAACACGCTCCCGTCTTCGCAGAGCGCCAAAGTAAAGTAGTAGCCACATGCGACCTGGAGCACTCGCATCTCTTCAAAGAAGCTCTTGTCGAGCTGCAGTGGGAGGTCGACGCACGGGTACTCACGTCCAGTGTGCTGGTCGAACTGTTTCTTGAAAATGTCGCTCGCGTCGTGCGTGAAATCCCCATGACCGAGTTGGCCGTACCCTCCCGAGCCCCACGTGAAGAGCACGCCGCTCTCGCTGAGCCCGACTGAGTGGTGGTTGCCCAGTGAGACGTCGACGATGTTGACTTCTTCCAGGTCCTCCACACGCGTGGGGACCTTGCGAACGTGACCACTGAGCAGTGCATTTCCATTATTACTCATCGCTGAGTCTACTGTATGAGTTCCTGGATTGTGGTTCTTCCAAATGAACCCGAAGGATCCTGGCACGCCGGACCCCCACGTGTAGATCTGTCCATTCGACGTGACGGCCGACGCGTGGACAGGACTCACTGCCATGTTCACCACGCGCAGCTCGCTGTTCTTGAAGAACGCTGCCAGCAATGGCGCCGTGAGCTGTCTCGACAGGTCCAGCAGCGGGTGGCCCAGGTGTCCGCGTGCGTTGGACCCAAACGTGTACAGAGCGCCGTGATGCGCGAACCTCTCGATTTTGATCTGCCGCATCGTGTCGCGCTTCTTCTTGCGCGTCACCACTGCTTCTTGGATCTTCTGAGCCTACGATTGTCAATGTACACACAAGATATGAGCACTAACCACTGCAAAGGAAGTCTAGGCATCAGTGGGCACCACTACATCAAACGCACCGCCTGACTGATCTCCTGCTCGAGCTCTAGCTGCTGCTCGAAACGCAGCTCGGACGCGATCCTGCGGCCGACCATTCCCCGGTAGCAGCGCTGGATCACCACCACGGCCTCCTCTTCGTTCAGGAACTCCTTCTGCACAAAGCACCGGATGAGGTTCACGATCTTGGGCGTCTGCTTGACCCACTGCACGAAGAGCTCGCGCGGCAGGTCCTGCTCCTCCTCGAGGTCGCAGTGGCGGAAACACTGGCGCGCGAGTTCGCCCACCTCGCTCATCGGACAGAGCGTGACGAAGCGCGGGCCGAGCCCCTTGGTGATCTTCGAGAGCCCGCGGATGACCGACTTGAGCAGGATGCAGAGCTCGTCCAGCGTGATCGCGCTCGAGTCGTCAAAGTCAAAGATGTCGAACACCGCGCCGACCTTGTCCACGAGCGTGCCGTCGACACACGCGACCGCGAGCGCCGTGAGCACCTCGAGCCCGTTCACGACCATGCTGCTCTTGGTATTCTGGAACGTGGTAAACCAGTTCTTGAGCAGGTTGCGGAAGAGCGGGTTGCTGCGCAGCGCCAGCAACTCCGTGAATTGATCCATCGAGAGGCAGAAGTTGAATGAAAGCTTGCGCAGCTTGCCCGAGAGGAACTCAATCTCGTCCAGACCCCTGCGTGCGTGTACAATTAGGTCGGAAGTTGCGGTGAGTGATTTGACTGGAGCTGCTCGTACCACCGCGTGTGAGTGGCAAGTTTGTTCACGTACCAGACTTGCGTGAGCAGCAGGAAGTGCGGCACCACGGCGGCGTCCTGCTCGCGGTAGTGCACGTGGGAGAAGCGGCCGCCCATCACAGCAGTCGATGAGCAAGATGGTGGGTCTTGCTTTAGCGATAGATAAATAGAGATGGACAACTAGAGCTAGAGCTAGTAGTGAGTGCTTGGTGCCAGCACCAGCACGTTGCACAAGTGGCACGCACATGAGGTGGCAGCGCGCGCCTTTTCAAGATTTGGTAGGCTTCTAAGTTCGTAAATGGCTTGAATCTTGATTTCCGTTAGGTTCGCCTAGTTGGCTCAGTTGCTGTAATGTTCTTGACAATTTCGAAGTTATCCTAAAATCTCCTCGTTAAGGGTATTTTAGTAGCCATCAATACCATTCAACTGCATACTTCCTCGAAGCATAGAAGATTTTGTTTTTGGGTAAATAGTTAGGAGAGTTTGTAGCAATGCCAATACAGTGCTGGCCAATGCTATGAATGAATATGATCACAATTCCGACAGGTCATGCGGTAGCTTGTAATTTGTATGCTATCGCACAGCCAATCAAAGGAGATACATTTGTTATAGCCAATTGAAATCGACTATCCGCTGCATATCAGCCAACCTGGAGGTAGAGGTTAGGTTTTCTCATTCTGACTCGGCTTCCGGCACAAGATCTCGGAACCGATTAAGAAATATGCTTGTGTCCAATACATAGGTCAAGTGCAGCATATATTTGCTGCATATTTGCAATGGTTCCGACAAAACCCATTCTTGTGCGTTTAACTCTTTGAACTAATATTGAAAACTGTGATGGAGTGAGCAGACCCGCTGCCGAAAGTACACGCACGACACCCTCTGCAT